>OMKK01047264.1:3194-15007 GCA_900302305.1 Polymixia japonica
AACCCCTAACAAGACTAACCCATAACAGCACTAACAACACTAACCCCTAACAACACTAACCCATAACAGCACTAACCCCTAATACTAACCCCTAACAGCACTAACAACACTAAACCCTAACAGCACTAACAACACTAACCCCTAACAGCACTAACAACACTAACCCCTAACAGCACTAACCCCTAACAGCACTAACAGCTAACAGCACTAACCCCTAACAACACTAACCCCTAACAGCACTAACAGCTAACAGCACTAACCCCTAACAGCACTAACAACACTAACCCCTAACAGCACTAACAACACTAACCCCTAACAGCACTAACCGCTAACAGCACTAACTGCTAACAGCACTAACAGCTAACAGCACTAACCCCTAACAGCACTAACCCCTAACAGCACTAACAGCTAACAGCACTAACCCCTAACAGCACTAACCGCTAACAGCACTAACCCCTAACAACACTAACCCCTAACAGCACTAACTGCTAACAGCACTAACCCCTAACAGCACTAACCTCTAACAACGATGCCTGTAGGCTTTTAGGAAAGGGACAGTCCGGTAAAGAACTACTGTAACCTGGGGTGATGGCATATCGGCATATTGACCCGCAGTTTGTACAAAGAGTCAATGTGAGGTCGCGCTGAGTCCAGATACATTATAAACAAACCTCTCACTATCTGCATGAAACAAGACAAGAAATCATTAAATGGGGGAGGAGATATTTGGATCGACACGCAGGTGAACCAACGGGCTGGTTTGCTGTGGATATACAAGGGGTCATAGGGGATTGAGGCGGTGGATATCGAGGATGTTCAGCAGTTTAACTTGAGCACACATACTATAGATATGGCATACAAATTTTAATATGTACATAAAGTTCACAGAAAAATACCACATCACACACTCCCGTGCACACACACACACACACACACACACACACACACGTGCATGACCATGAATGCCCAAAAAACATACGCGTGCACATGCACACAAACAAATGCACACACACACACGCACAAACAATCACAGTCAATTCATCGTGGGAACCGATTGAGCAGCAACCAGAATGCAGAAATGTCATTATCATTCATGTAAGGCTTTAAGACGTTTTCATTTAAAGCTGCATTGTGCGATGCAGTGCTGCATTGCGCGACACGCTTAATGTTCTAATGATGACTATGTGAAGGTTAAGTGAAATATGATCTTCACAACAAGTGCCGCTTCAGGTTGGCCAGCATGTTGATATTCCCTCTTTTCTAAACCGTGCTTACAATTCTGATGCACGGGGGAGAGGAGAGACGCTGCAGACGTCCAGCTTGTTTTGAACTATGTAACGGCTTGTCGTGATTCCCCTTCGCTATCGGTAGAGGGGAAATACCGCACAATGTAGCTTTAACGCACTCGCGCGCGCACAGATAAACGCACACACATCTCACCTTTTTATCATCCTACAGCATTGGCACCCCATTTGACCAGCTGTGTAGTGGAGCTGTGGAGGGACAAAAATAATTAAATTAGTTAAATTAATTAATTTCATCAACACTCCTTGTCCCAAACCACACACCACACACACACACACACACACACACACACACACACACACACACACGAACTCAGTCAAAACTTCTGAAAACATGCCAAGCACCGTCAAATTTCTGGGGATGTTTTCAATCGGTGACATTTTCACTCTGTGTCCACTCATCAAGGAAAGGTCGGCTCCGATGACTTTTTTGACCGAAAGCCATCAAACCACCTGTCTGTAAAATAAACACTGTGGCACGCACACACACACACCTCGACTGAGTCCGAGACTGCTATTGACTGAACGGTTCACCACCTCTGACATGTGAGTGGTTTGTAAATTAGGTCTTTCTGGGGCCCTCTTGAAGCTCTCACCTCATCAGTCAGGTTTTGCTTTGCCCTTGGTCTCTATGGTGTTTGGACATAAGGATGAAAACTGTGTCTGCCTGAAGCGCCGATAAAGATGTTATGGCCATCCATCACTGTGCTTGTGTGTGTGTACGCGTGTCTATGAGTGTGTAGGTGTATATATGTGCGTGTGTGTGTGTGTGTGAGTGTCTATTTACGCGCACGGGATGGGAGTGACCTTTTCTCTCCTGGCGGTGTGTTTCTCCAGGCTTTGGCATTTCATCGCTAGGGTAAATAATTAATCACCGAGTCTCAAATGTGTTTGTCTGCAAGCGAGAAGGAAGGAGGGGAAGTGAGACACAGAAGAGAGAGAGAGAGAGAGAGAGAGGACACAGTCCCCACAAGACACAACCGTTTCCAGTCTTAACCAGCCGGTGTTCTGACCCTGTCCCTGTGGGCACAACTGCTGCTTTAACTTGAGTGTAACGTTCGGAGAGAACCGAATTCTTTTGGCTTTGTCAACATTAATACACTTGAAGGAGAAGATTTGTCTCGGCCACTGCGGTGCAGAGACATATTGAGTTATCGCAGTACATGTGGCCTAAGTTCGTAGTCTTGAAAACGTATTACCTGTGTTCATATAGGGCATTCGATAGCCTTGTTGTCATGTTTTTTAGATATAGTTTTATCTCATCCTACATTGTACTTTATCCTTGTCCAAGATTGTGAATTCATAAGATGTTGTCCTTTAATTGCATCTTTTGAGGGAAAGTGAATAAAGTATAAATAAATAAATACTGGATTCCCGTCGACGGCAGCGAGGTTTTCACGAAAAGGAAAGACTCTGAGTTTGCTAAATTTGCCTCTCTCATTTGCATTCATTATTCCTTGGCTCTTGCAAATACTCACTGATGTGTGTAAGGCAGGACATCTATCACAAAAGGGGCTTTGCTTCCATGGCTTGACTGTAAACGTCTTTGTACCCCCGAGAAGAACAGACTAAGTGGTCCGGCTAGGTTTTTTATTTGGGGGATGGTTTGAAGAGAGCGTGTGGGGACCAGTGAATATGCTCTAAGTATAGCGCTGTTTGTGTTTCAGCAAACTCAAGGATAAGCGTAATCGAAAAAAAAAAAAAAAAGGATCTGCTGAGTTATATAACATGTTCCCGTTTGAACCTTTATACCCGCGGCGAGCTGTGTAAGGACATTATCAATCAAATCCTGTGAAAAGAAAACTATCACGGGTTACATTTTTCTGGCATGAAAGGCAGCATTATTTGTACAAAAGCAAGATTTGTTTTGATTTGCATGCCTTGGTCAACTCGGGACACGTACTGATCCCCATACAGGTCTGTTGTTGTGTACATTAGTCAGGTGGAAAAACCGGGTTTGACGAGTAGAGGTACTAACTGTGAATTTGCTCCACCCAGACACTGAACCAGCTGATTCTAATTAGCACAACTCTTCAATTCAATTCAATTCAATTCAATTCAATTCAATTCAATTCAAAGAACTTTATTAATCCCCGGGGGGTAATTACAGGAGCACGTAGAGCAGGCATAGGCAAGGTAAAGCTATAAAATTGACTAAGAACAGCTTCAGCTAGGTAGGGGAAACGAATTAGTGAAATCAGCTGGTTTAGTGCACATTCATTGTTAGTACTTCTACTGTCTGAACCTGGTTTTTCCACTTCTGATATTAGTATTAATCCCCAGTCAGAGGAGGCTGTTGTCATTGAAAATACAAGCACTGGGGCCAGACACAGGCAAGGTCAACGGAGAACAAATCCCAGAGTAGATGAGAGAAGGGTGAAGCACCCTCTTGTCTAGGGTCATTGAGTATCTGCTCGCTCTCTCTCTCTCTCTCTCTGATAGAATGAACCGCCTGCGATTTGAGTTGAGCTTGATTGTAGCCTTGTTAAAATAATCACCACTGAACATCCATCTGATGAATAATAGCAATAGCAATTCACGATTCTCAATTCACTGCACTGATCTTCAGCGTCAAGGCTTCACTAGTTGTACTATGTTGAGATCAACCCAATGTTAAGATAATGAATGTGTTAAAAAGGACTATTTTATCAATTGCTTCGTTATAGTGGTACGTAGTCTCAGTTGGCTTGACGATCGCTAGTCTCCAATACCGTCCTTTTGGGGCAATAACACCCAAAAACCCTCTAGCGATCTGAGCCAAGTCATTCTGTAAGTACAACTATACCAAAGCAGCTGATTAAATGTTGGCCAGAGCTCATAGGAAAAGACAGGGAACGAGGTACATGTCGAAAATGGCCAGAATTATCCTTTAAAATCAACTCAAGACAATAATTGGAACATGCACAGATGTCATTGTTCTATTACACTGCATTAAATATTCAATTGTTTTTTATGTTTTGTTATTCCTACTTGACAGATTTGAACAAAATATGCATGTAATCTTAAAGATGTCTATGGAGACTTCAGCTCTCAGCGTGGTAGTGGAGGGTAAACCCACTTAAACATTACCTGCCTTAATATCTTTGCCCTCCATTTCTCAGATAACATAAATCTTAAAAAAAAAAAAAAAATTAAAATGAATATAAATATTAGGATTAAATTAAATCTAATATGTGATATAAATCTGTGACTCATGAAATCTGCAGTATGCATATTTATTAAATAAATTCAGAGTATGCAAACTGCACAGTATGTAGATCAGACTACTATGAGTAAGATCGTGAAAATGTTATTGGTTTATATTAGAGGTTGTTGATCACTATCTAGAGTTAATAGTTAATCCATCTTTTTATTCCTCACTGAATCACTGCATGCGTAGCGCTTATACGTTTTTAGTTTTACCCACTGAGTTACAACTATGCAGACTATACCCAAGACCTTTTACTTTTTGTAAACACTAACACTAATGAATTGTTGTAAAAAACAATTCTCTGTAAAGCAAATGTGTCTGTTTCAAGACTTATTTTTCTGTATTGGATTCTGTATTCATTCATATCTTGCAGTGGAAGTTTGTAATTTATTTGGATTTATTTGTTGAAGAAACAATGGCATATGTAACAAGAAAAACTCTAATGTTTTCTGCCCATCTCTGACCTCCAATGACATGAGACTAGGTCAGTGCTATACTACAAGACAGGCCTACTAATGGCTGACAGGGATGGAAAAGACAGTTTGCATCGGTATGGAGTTGGGTTGCAAATTTGCAAGGCAAAAGCTGGCTCTAAGTTGGCTAAGTGCTGACAATGTGATTGCAGTGCTGCCTGCCTTGGGCTAACCATTCTGCTGCTGGTCAGCTGAAACAGCACACAGTCATAAGGGGGATTGTACTGTGGGGGAGTGACGACAGCACCGCCATCTTTGCCAGGCTAGGCCTCCAGCTACAGATGCTCCACTGAGCAAGAAGGACTGAGTGAGTAACAACAAGCTGGTTACAGGACTCCCCTGATAACCGAACGTAGTTAGCATTGAAAGTCAAGGACCACTTCCAAGAGCTCTGCTGAAGGAAAAGGACAAGACCGGAGGCTCCAGTGTGTCTAGTGGCCGCTGTCATAATAGCCTCAATATGTTTGAAGAACAAATAGCTACACACCCATGGAGAAGCGTAAAAAGAAAAGAGGAAATACAATGCTACAGTAGTGGACTATATAATTATGAACCCCCTTCCAAACTCCAAACTCTAGATTCCTTTTTTCAGAATAATGACAATTTGATTCCAAATAACAACAAATGGTAAAAACTAATAACTTCAAAATGCCGCGCAGTCAGGCACTAAAAGAGACTGGTGGCATCGTTAGTTAGTTAGCTGTATCTTGTGAGTAACAACCGTTTCATTGAAAGCAGCTTTTTTGATACCAGCGAGCTAACGAGATGATATCTGATGCACCTTGTGAGGTGTAAGAGACATTCTGGACTAAATTATGCAAGATCAAAACTAGGTGGCAGCCAATTTTTACATGAATGCACCGCATTATTTATGTCGCTGCACTGACTAAAACATTAGCTAACGTTGCTACCTGCGACAGGCACAGTGTAGCAGAAGGTATTAAAGAAGAGCAGAAGACCTAGAAGGTTCATCACAGTCTCACGGCAATGCAAGGCTGTCAGCAAAGACCGTTTTCCCTCAAAACCTTCCCACAGGCCGTACAGTGACCAATATTAGCAGACTCACATTCGCATCAGAACATCCAAATGGCCAATCACGTATTTCCCCCTGGAGAATTTCCAAAGCCATAATGAGATTGAGATTTCAATCTGTGTGTCAAATGAGTATCATTCATTCAGATATTGGCTATTGTTCTTTGGCAATAATAGTGCTTTATCTGCCCCTCATTCCATTTGATTATATTGGTCCTATTTTTTATGACAGGGGAGATAGTAGGACGATTACTGACAGAGAGGGATATTTCAGTGCCAGCACCTTGCCCGGGCTCTTTCTCTTTCCCAGAGATTTCTTCAGAGGAAATTGAAACGTTTCATCTTGGAGAAAGAGGTGCAATAAAAGTGAGATTGCTGTAGATTGCACCCTAAATGTGAATCTGATTGAAGTCCGGGGGTTATCCGTAGCAGGGGCTGCTGCTCTGTTGGCGAACCGTGCAGTCAGTTTGTCAGCTTGTGGCTGTGTTTGTTTGTTTGGTTTAGTGAATGTGAATGTTTAATGTTTTAATGTTCAATGTAACTACACCGGCAAACAGCATTTTACAAAAGACGTTTAAACAAGAGAACGGCGAATACGACCATGATTTGGACAGTATAGCGCCGGAGATCAGAGAGTTCAAGAGAACTGCTCCGACAGCGGCACAGGAAGAGAGGTAAGCGAGGAGGGCGGCGGAAACTAAACTAAACCGCCGCTCCCCACAGTTCTCCTTGCGAACGTAAGATCACCGCGGAATAAAATCGACTGACTCAACATCAATGTTGATTTCCTGCGAGAGTACAGGGACGCTTGTGTCTAATGTTTTACGGGAGACTTGGCTTTCTGAGGACGTACCAAATGACATCTTCCAGCTGAATGGATTTTACACGCACCTACACGCACTAAGGCTCACTGGCAAACCCCCCACCAAGAAGCACACAGGTGGGGGGGGGAAGAGGAGATTGAATTTGTCAATAACACCAAGATTTTTTATTGCAGGTTTGACAACAAATACTTCTCCCCCGAGACAGCAGACCTGAGGAGCCAATTTCAGCAGCAGATTGGAGAGAGCGGTGACCAGACCATCACAGTCCACAGAGGAGGAGGTGGGAAGGGAGCTGAGGTAGGTAAACCCTGGCCAAAGTCCCAGGACCCGACCTCATCAAGGAAAGACTACTGAAGCGATGCTCCAGCGAGCTTGGGTTCTCTGCCAGCTCTTCAACCGTCCCCTCCATGAACACACAGTGTTCCTTATCATGGAAAAGCTCTGAAATGTGGCCTATCCCAAAAAAAGACCGACCCTAAGTAGCTCAATGACTACTGGCTAGTGGCCCTTACAGGAGACAGTGATCTCCCCGGTAGCAGTTCTCTGTCTACACCAACGACCAGACAGCGTTCAGGGTTCAGACAGTGAGCGTATGGCAGTCGGATTTGCTGATGACACTGCACCGGTTGATACATCCAACAGTGTGGCCCACTTTGAGGCAGAGATAGAGACACCCTGTGCCACAGCCGAGCCTTGAGGGACAGCTAGTTGAGAGGGTCAGTAGCTTTAAGGACCTCGGGACCACCACGGTGGCCGTGGGTGAAACATTAAAATAATGCTTTTTGAATTTTATATATTTGAGAGATGCTGCCTGTTGAAAATGGACGTAAAGTATTTTGGAATAGAAGTCAAATGCATTCTTTTGAAACTTTGGGAACCATGTTGTTTACTAGGCTGGAAACACTCCTGGAAATGAAATGGCAATGGCTTCATTAGACAACATATATCAATTCATAAACATTAAAAACTACACTAGCTGATATCTGGATTTGGCTTCAACGGCTGCCTATGAGCCAGGTCAAAAACCAAAGACAAATAACAAAACTAAATATAAACTGTGAGGCCCTTGAGATACGTTTCCCTGCGTCTACCACATCTGATATCATTTGTTGTTGCTCTTGGAAAACTGAAATCTCTCCACCACCATATCTGTGTATATGGTGGTGTAAGATACTGGTGTCAACACTACACATACCAACTTAAAAAGCCCAAATACGGGTAGACGGGGAACTACAGAAGAACAGCACAAGGGCTTGAATAATATATCTGAGAAATGGAGCCACTGCTTAAGCTATCACTGAAACTCCCCTCTTGAACCACTGTAAATGAACACAAGAGCCAGGGAGGCATTCAGAAATAATGATGCTCGAGGCGTAGATATGTATGCTCTTTCTTTCTGAACTATTGAACAAAGGGGCCGAGCATTTCACAGACCAGACTGTACCGCTGCTACGTAGCTTGCTCTCCTTGCTAGACCTCTGAAAAGGTCAGCTTATAATGCAAGGTGTGTTTTATCATGGACAGTCATCATTTCAATTTCGACAGTTGGTATACATGCTTGTGTCTGTCTCTCTGTGTGTGTGTGTGTGTGTGTGTGTGTGTGGAGGGACAGTGAGTAAAGAGATCAGGTTCATATGGGTGACTTGGGGAGGGTGTGGCGGTGATGGGGAAAGTGGGCTAACTGGTCTGACATCCCCTCACACTCGCTCTCTTGTCTGTCTGTCTCGCTCTCTCTTGTTGCTTATCTCTGCCGAATCTACAGTGTATTTCCGCTGTCACGTCCATTCTTTTGTGTCAGCCTTTCAAATGGCTTGCCCGCAAAGACAACAAACCCGCAAAATGTGGCGGGAACTCTCTGCCCTGCCGTGCGTGTGCGCGCGCGTCCACCTGTGTATGTTCCGGCCTTGGAATGTTTAATATTGTAGGAAATATTTTAGACATCCTAAAGACTACAAGCACGTACCACGCGTTTATTATGTCAATAAATAAATGTCATTTTAGACCACGTTTCAATATTGTGCCAGTATTGTCACAGGGCATGCCTCGTCTTCAAAACATTGTAGAAAAATCTAATGTGATTGGCAGGCATTGACCACACTACTCAAACTAGTTTTAGTCAATTAATTAAATATTTAGAGATTTTTTTTGCAGTGACTCTTCCACTTCAAACTTTCATACTGGACATTTGGGCTACGTATAATCCCAGTTGTACGGTATATATTTATTTAAAATCACCATGTAACCTTGTTTTTGTGGCAGGCTGTTCCTGCATAACAACCTAATAAATTGTTTATGAGGCATAAGCAACTTATTCAATCCCATCATGTGGTCATCATCTTGTTATATATATAGGCTACATGGTCGTAAAAAATAAAATAAACTTCTTTAGTAATGGTGAGAAAACAAAGCCATAACTGAAAGGATTTCAAGGAAGTTCCTGGTTTGATCCTCTGCATTCCTCTGATGAAAGGAAACAGACCCAATGTGATAAGGGATTCAATTAAGACTTCTTATCAAACTGCAAGGCTTTTAAAGTATAGCTGAAATGTCAATACGTTATTTCAATATCACTTAAGAAAAAAGAAAAAAAAAAACCCTCTGGCTCACCCGCTGCCTTATCCTGCTCTTAATAATCTCTGTATATAGACTGGATAATCTAACAAACCTGATAACGGAAACGCTTTCGGTTAAAGACCTCACGCTAATTATTTATGACTAACACTGTAAGTGTACGGGCTGTGATAACCCAGCCATTTCCAGTTAGAGCCATCACTGCAGTGCAGGGCCTGATAAAACACTCATCAGGAACTTGGTCCTCCAATCGGTGATATCTCTGTTAGGTAAAGTCATGTAACTATTTCTTCCAAAATCTGAAGCTTTTGTTTTGAGAATATATTTGACTACTGTTTTCTGTGAGCTGACCTTGGGTGTGCAATGAAAGCTGGTTCATTTGAATAAGCCAGGTTTGATCAGGTGGCTTGCCTGGGTGGCTGTAGCCATGGTGAATTGTCATAGCAACAAAAGAATGTATACAAAATCCATTTGTCAAGGGACGACCCTTAGTTAGCTTTTAGAGAAATCACATACGCAAGAGATCAGTATTAGGTCTTCATAATCAGTATAAAATCTCTGTATTTCCGCTTTGTAACTTGAGGACTGCGGTTGAATAACTTCCATGTTAGCCAGAGTGAATATATGGGAGGCCAATTATCCAATGGGCAAGTACATTAACAATAATTTTGTCCAAAAAGTAGTGTTTTAAGTTTCTAATATCAGATCTGTCCCGATAAAGCAATCTCTTCAGATGACGTCATGAAGCTAAGTGTTTGTGTGAGTATATATGTTGTGTGTGTGTGTTTATGTGTCTGGTCGCGTGTGTAATGTATGATAATTGCAGTATCCACACATCATTTTCGCACGGCAGATTATTTCACAGAACAAAATACTCTCTCTCGCTCTCTCTCTTCTAGGTGCCAACAGCACACACTTATCAACAGCTCTCTCCTTCGCGCACTGCAAACACACCTGCTGCTGATTTCAAACCCTGACCCAGGTACACAGAATTCTACTACAGCTCTACCTTGCAATAGAGAGAGTAACATCAAATTAAATATACTTCCTTAAGTGAGTAATAACATATGTACAAGCTGAAATTTCCAAACCAGGCAGGATTACTTACAATAGAATGCAACTTAAATGTCTGAGTCCTCTTTAACAACATAAAGAAGGATCAGAAAAGGCCCAAGGGAAACTTCAAGACCAACAGTATTTGCATACACTTTTACTGGTTTGTTTTAGCCTAAGTAGGGTGCCAGACGAGTGCCAAACAGTATTTGAGAGTCAATTTTTTTTAACCATCCTGTGTTAGATAACATATTTGACACGATCCGAATTGCTGTGATAATCTGCCTGGTACCCCAACGCTGAGAATTATGTTCAACTACTACATGACCCAGGTATACATACTACCCAGAAAACAAACTTGAAGAATGACACATTGATCTACAGCAGCCGCCAACCCAAAGCCAATGACATCATGTCTAAGAGCGTTGCACTTTAAACAACACTCGTTGAACATTTGGGCCTTGGGCCTAAATGTAACCTAAGCAATGAGGTAAATAATCGAATTATATCTCCCAGAAATAAAGTCAGTGAATTAGCCTATGATTAAATAGAAAGGTTGATGAAACATTTTAACAGCCCATTGACCCAGGGTTCAGTGAAGTATATGTTGAAATTACAAACAAAGCCCAAGGCCATGTACACATTCAAGACCCCCCACCCCCAACCCCAAGAGGCAAAGAATACATCTTATCAATAATAGCAAGCCATTCCCTCATTAACATAACGTGCCTATTCACAATCTGCCAGATAGGTGTGATGGATATTTTGAGCTTGGCTGCCATATGCCACACCAACTAGTGTCTTGTGTGACTACACGAGCCTGTTCTTCAACTGCAAATATTACACACCAGTATTTTCAATTTCAAGTCCCCCTTTTTAAACAAGCAGACATTCACACACACACACGTACACACACACACACACACGGTTGAAGGTGTAAATGAATACTAGGAAGAGCAGCCTATCAAGACAGTCATCGTGTAGCTTTAAGCCTGTACCCTGCGTTGTGGAACAGGTGTCCAGCCCGTATTGTCACTAAGTTGCTCGCCATACGGCCGCGTTACAATTCAACTTTTGTACTTCAACGCAACATCAACGAGGCTACACACGAATGCAACAACACTCGGAACTCTAAAAACACAGGGACGGAGGAAAGGAAAAAAGCGGCAGCTGTCGTTTCAACCTACCTGTCGCGCTAAACGAAGGTGTGGCACTTAGCCCTAGGTATCACAAATTCACGGATAACTTCGGCGGTCATTTACATTTTACTCATAATCCGTTGAAACAGAAATGGGGGGAAAAGAAAATGAAAAAGGAAAAGGTTGGGAACTTGAACGCGTCATGTTCCACCGGAGAAGTTCCTTTG
>OMKK01047279.1:0-11718 GCA_900302305.1 Polymixia japonica
GCATGAAGGCAGGATCATTCACCCAAATCCTCCCAAATGTCCTGGGCACATGGCTCAGGGGGTTAGTGGTCCACGGGGCCCAGGTCCTGGGCACATGGCTCAGGGGGTTAGTGGTCCACAGGGCCCAGGTCCTGGGCACATGGCTCAGGGGGTTAGTGGTCCACAGGGCCCAGGTCCTGGGCACATGGCTCAGGGGGTTAGTGGTCCACAGGGCCCAGGTCCTGGGCACATGGCTCAGGGGGTTAGTGGTCCACATGGCTCAGGGGGTTAGTGGTCCACGGGGCCCAGGTCCTGGGCACATGGCTCAGGGGGTTAGTGGTCCACGGGGCCCAGGTCCTGGGCACATGGCTCAGGGGGTTAGTGGTCCACGGGGCCCAGGTCCTGGGCACATGGCTCAGGGGGTTAGTGGTCCACGGGGCCCAGGTCATCAGCTCTGTATAATGATCACAGTAATGAAACAGCAGGCCACACATGACATCCTCAGAAAACCCTTGAACACGGCCCAGAGCACTCTGCTCATCTGCACTTTATATCAGTATATCAGTACCCATGGACCGGATCCCACGGAGAGGATTAACTACAAGTACAAGCAGATAGAGACAGACTGTCGAGGTCATGAGTTGATGTTAAATTAAAACATCACTGGACGGCTGCCTCATGAAAGTGATAAAACTCATCCCCGCTTTCATCCTGTTTCATCTTCCTCCTCCAAAACATCCCAGACGCGAGCGGGACTGAAGCACAGCCGCGCTGACAGACTCGGGCCAGAGGTCGATCCCGTCTCCCCTTCTCTGACGTCCCTCTCTGCTTTCCTGTCTCAACAAAACAGTAAAGAATGAAGAATGCCCCCTAAGGGAGGAACCCCCTCATCCCAGGAGGACTTACACTCCCTCCATCTCTCGCTTTCGCAGAAGAGTTGGCTCACTTCAACGTCAGGATGCACTGAACGCAGAGCTCACTGGAGGACGGGGGGACGTGCTGACGTCCAGCTGAACCTGGTCCCCAAACCCAGTGTGGTTTGGTTGAGGTGCTCCTGAGCAGAACAGGAGCTGGTTACTTCCTGGAGATGATGCCCTAGTTTCTCTTCCAGGACAATCTGCCCATTGTCTGTCTTCAGGCGTGTACTGATCGGTAATTGCCTGCCTCACCGTCTACCAGCTCAAATTAAGAACACGCGTGTTTTAGTAACATCCTCGCATGCACAGACGCACGTCTTGAACTCACACCACCGTATAAAACTCAAACATATCTGAACCGTAGCCTCGACCTATATCTTCATCTCAGTGAGGATGACTGGGAGTGGGACTAGAGCGAGGTCTCAGTAGGGGAATCCTTGTATGCTTGACCTGTTATGGAGACATTGTGATCCTGGCCAGGCTTAATACATGTGAGCGTGTCCCCAGAGAGCCGGCCGTGGTTTAGAGAGGACAGCCACAGCCAACGACAGCTGATACAACCTATCTCTCTGTCTTAGTGTGGTTCTGTTGCAATGTGTTTGACCTCTCAGTGCAGGCCCTCTCCTCTCCCCTCCTCTCCTCTCCTCTCCTCCTTGGTGTTACACAGCAGAGAGCCTCTCTGTGCTGCTCAGGAGAAGGAGGGAGGAATTCCACAGAGTCAGAGGACTGCAGGCAGGGGCCCCGCGGCACCATGGGTAAGATTAGACCACCTGTTCCACTCTGAGGAGCACACATTCTCATACCAACTCTCTCTCTCTCTCTCTTTCTCTCTCTTACAAAGACTATCTCTCTCTCTCCCTTACATCTCAGGGAAACAGACAAAACAATCTGCAAGAGCATGTACACACACACACACACACACACACACACACACAGACTACAGTTACATGAGGCCACGTCTCTCTAACCAGACCTCCAGGGAGTCCTGCTCAGACAGACCAACGGTAACAGAATGATTATAGAAACTCCCAACTCTGCACTGAGTTAACCTGCTCAGAATCTCATTAAGCTGTGCAGCACAAACTGTTCAGAAACACAACTCAGTTTAACACTGTTTTCAGGTACAGCATTGTCTCTGAATACTAGCATTACGTACAACTTCTTTTCTACGTACAACTTTTGATTTCTTCTACATGAAAATTGTCTTTAAGCTGCTTCAGGGCTGTAAGCTAGCTCTAGCCCGGACACAGCAGAGGGAGCGTCTTCCTGTCTGACCCAACCAGCTCCAGCCCAGAGGTCAGAGGTCACAACTCTCACAGCCAGGTCTCTCTTAATGACTATTGATTGGACTGTCATTAACGACACAGGCTGTTCTGGAAGTTCAGACTCAGACTTCTTTCTCATGAAGCGATCCAATCACAAGAGCCATGTAAAGTATGGAAAGCTGCTCGTGGACCTTCGTGCTTTCCACAACGTAGAAATGTCTAACTGACTGGATTTTAATGCTTGTTTTCTGACCATAACTAAACACTTGTGTAGTTATTAAGCAGGGTGACCTCTTTGCTATCTGTGATTCTCATGTACATAAGCCTGATGAAAAGACATTCAGAACGACGTTAACGGTGATATTAACGTCATGTCGTGTGAACACACTCCACACAGATCCCTTCCTGATAGTAGGTGTGTGTGTGAACAGGGGAAACCAGTAGTGGAGCCGGAAAAGCGAACCCCGCGATGTTCCGGGTTCAATGTGTGACAAGGCCTTCTGTTTACACAGTCATGTCCCTGCGTGTTTACGCTGACAGATGACAGCAGACCCCTCGAGGTTTCCCTGACGTATACTTCCAGAATCATCTTAAAACACAGTCCTAATGAGGCCCCTTCAGGGTAAACACACAGAGGGCGAAGACAGGAAACACCAGAACTGATAAAGCTGTTCTCCCTCTTCATTACATGATAAGAATACACAGTCCCATGCTGAGCAGGAAACTCTATAATCATATTTGGCCATTACATCACAATATGATACATCTATTAACATGACCTGGCCCAGCTCTGTACCAAGGCCATGCCAGTCTTATAAATAGTGCTGGTTTCCTGTGGGCGGGAGCTGCACCGGCCTGCCCTCGTGTGTGTGTGTGTGTGTGTGTGTGTGTGTGTGCGTGTAGGTTGTGACTTGTTTCAGTGCATGAACATAAAGTCCAGGGCATGACCCTGTAAACGAGTTACTTCCATGTCCTGATGAACACGCCGTGCTCCATGTTATGGCCCGGGGGCCTTCTATACCCTGAGATGAGACTGAGAAACAAACCACACACACACACACACACACACACACACCCAGAAAGACACACAGAGAATGGTTTGGCTGTCAGCAGTGATGACATCATCTCTGCTGTACTGGGGGTTAACGTCACCCCGACCAGAGAGGATGGACACACACGCTAGACCCCCCCTGCCGGGACTACATGCATAATTCACCCCAAACAGGGAAGGGGTGAGACAGACCCCCAAAAACCCTGCTGCTCAGACCTCTACTGCCTGAGGAGAGGACGCAAGGAGACCAGAGAGGAGGGAGGAGGGAGCGGGGGATGAGGTAATCAATTGCCAGGAGATACACTGCCTGTGTGTGTGTGTGTGTTGTTTGTGAGCATGTGTGTATGTTGTGTGCGTGCGTGTGTTGTGTGCGTGTGTGTGTGTGCGAGAGGCGGGGCAGACTGGTGTCTCAAAGCTCTCCTACCAATTGATCACCTTCACAACTAACTGGCATTCTCCATCCACAGATCAAGTCTCAGCCGTCCAGATGATTAAACACCTGCAGAGTTAAAACACAGAGGCCTGGTATCATCACAAACCGCCGCCCACAGGACAGGAAGCAGGTGAAGCAGGCAGAGGAACAGGAGCTGACAGACTCTCTATGGAGCTGGTGACATGATGGTGCAGCTGACACACCTATGCCTCTACGAACACACACACACACACACACACAAAACCGTATAGCTACAAAGAGAACTCTGTGGCATGACCGCAACCCCAAGGCCCTGATTATCACCTCCACCTCGTCCTTCCATGCTGATCTGGGACCGGGGTGCTAATCGCTAGTTACATGGATCTGGACTAGCCGGATCCTGGTCCACTCCCGTAACCCACTAACCTAGCCACGCCCCTCCCTTCATCCATGGCCGACTGATCTGAGCTATCGTGTCAGAGATAAGGGGGACTGTGGACTGTGTCATCTCTCCAGAGGCCCCCTCCCCCCCCCAGCCGACCCGGCCCGCCGGGGGACCTTTACGCACCGGAGGAGACGCACCGCGCTGGGTGTAAGGTGTAAAGGTGTATAAGTGTGTAGTACCCTTCATTAACCCCGTCCCGGTCCCTCCCTCCTCCTCATCCTCCTCCTCACCTGGTCCATGATGTCAGCGACCCTCCCTCCTCCGGCTACCAGTCATGACACTAACGTCCTTGCTTGTTCTCGGCGCGGTGTTCCCAGCAGTCCTCCCCACGTCACGCAGGCGACGCGGCCTGGCGGCGGACCGCTGTGGCTCTCTGAAGACGCATGGCTCTCTCTCTCTCTCTCTCCTGTTGTACCGCTCTCTGTATCTCTCTCTCTCTCCTGTTGTACCGCTCTCTGTATCTCTCTCTCTCTCTCTCTCCTGTTGTACCGCTCTCTGTATCTCTCTCTCTCTCTCTCTCTCTCTCCTGTTGTACCGCTCTCTGTATCTCTCTCTCTCTCTCTCTGAGTCTGACAGTCGGTTACATGCAGCCCGACGCTCCTCTTTTGTCCTTCCTCAGTCTTCCGTCCTCCTGCTGGTCTGGGTGGAGGTGCGGGGTGTCCGGGGACCCTCACCTCTCTCACCGAGCGTATGGAGAGAGACTCCCGCTCTGTGTTTCCCTCTCTGAGCTCTTTCACTCTCCTCCTCCTCCTCCTCCTCCTCCTCTCTCCCTCTGCTGCCCTCCCTCTCTCTCTCTCCCCTCCCCCTCCTGCTGTAGCTACAGGGAGCCAGAATGAACAAATGGGAGCGAAGGAGGGAGTTAGAGAGGAGAGCGGAGGCCCCTGGTTGGTCGAGGTGGACCATGTGACTCTCTGGGACCCTCTACCAGCTGTCCAGCTCATGCTTCTCTGAAAACCTCTGTTGCCATTGACAACAGCTGCTGTGGAACACACCAACCGCGGCTCCCCCGACACAAAGCCATTGGCTGACAGGATTTATGGTCCCCGCCCCCTATTTGGGGAGGTGGGGGGAGCATGTTGGGAGGTGTAGTCCTGTGTTTGTCAAGGCGCTCACCTCTCTGGTTTACTGTTGACGCTGCTGCATCGGTCTCACCGCCCAGAGAACCAGGGAGCAATGGACGGCAGTTTATATCAACTGATAAATGCAAACATTATGGCATATGCATAAATGTACACAAAAACAACAACATCACACACACGCGCAAAAAGAGGAGTGACCCAGAAGCCCGGGCATTCCTGGTCAGTCAGGAAGAAGACATCCTCTGTGGTTTCCCCAGGCTTGTACAGAGGAAAACTCCCACCCCACAACAACAGGAACTCAACAACTGAAGGCCATGGTTTTCCCCGCCCGCCAGTCCTACACTCATCTCACTCCCCCCAGCGCTGCCTCACTGGTATTCCAAACACTGGTAGGGGGTTACAGGTGTCCTACAGAGGAGACGCCACTGAGAGAGTCAGTCACGGAGAGACTGGAAGGGTAGCCGACATTTTGTTGACAATTGAGTGATAACCCCGTACAATTCTGTAAAAGGACCCCAAAGTGAAGAGCGTCTACCCGACATACTGCTCCGCTCAGGCTTCAGGGAAACCCCAGGCCTTTGCAGCTGACCAACAGAAGAGCACTTGTTGTGACTAATTGTGATGGAACAGATGCCTAGCATGGCGTCTGGCGCGGTGGTGCAGCGCGTCATGTATTAGCTCAGAGGAGTGTGACCAGGGCCAAGGAGAGAGGGGAAGAATGGAGGACAATAATAATAGTAATAATAATACATTTTATTTAATGGTGCCTTCCATGGCACTCAAAGTCACCTTACATCATATAAGATCAGTAATAAACCAAACAATAAACAACAAAGCAGTAATAAAACATCAGTACAATCAGCAATAAAACCTGCAATAAGCAACAGAGCAGAGCTCAGCAATGAGTTAAGATCCATATTATAAAATAAGATGCAGTTAAAGTGAGTAAGCTAGTTTTAAAAGATGGGTTTAAAAAGCAGTTTTCCTGTCATGGAGTCCAGTATGTGGATCTGAGGTGGAAGGGACTTCCAGAGTTTGGGTGCAGCATCATGGAAGGCCCTGGCACCCATAGCGCTGATGTCTGGTAGAGCCAGCAGACCTGCTGATGAAGACTTCATGGAGCGAGAGGGAGTGTCAGTCTGAAGGAGTTCTGTGAGATAAGCAGGGGATGGATTATGAAGAGCTTTAAATAAGATTTTAAACAGAGTACAGCCAACTCAACAGAGAAACAAAGGGACGCGGTCTGGGAGGCCGGACAAGACGTCCACAAGCTCTGGTTTACTTACAGTCCAACTGTGATGCATCTTTCTTTCAGATCACTGTAACCTGCACCATGTACTGTAGTGCTGCAATGTCATTTGATCTGGCCGTGGCAATAATACTGTTTGAAGTGAGCTGACAGCGTTAGTGTGTGTGTGTGTGTGTGTGTGTGTGTGTGTGTTGTAAGATAGAACAGCGGGTGTATTGTAGTGCTGAGAGTGGGAGATTATACTATCAGCAATGGAATTCAGATTATTTTGCAGAGTGGGCCCATCTGGACACATATAGGAGTAACTTTAGCTAGGTGTGTGTGTGTGTGTGTGTGTGTGTGTGTGTGTGTGTGTGTGTGTGCGTTTGTGAAAACATTAAAAAAATATCTAAATTATATTGCTAGTACTTAATTTAGGTTACAAAATTAAGTTACAAAGAGGTTGTTTAAAACCTTCACTTCATCATAATGTGTACGTCCGTCCTCCTTAGGGTGTGTGTGTGTATGTGTGTGTAACACATAGAGGTCTGCGTTAATCTTATTTTAATTAGCTCTACGGCAAACCCAAGATTGAGAGGGTTTCATTCAAAGTGAAATTAAATTACTCCTACTGTACAATGTAGTCCTGACTAGAGTCAGTTGGGCTCTTTTTTAATTAATAGTATTTAAGAAGACATATCGACAGAACACAACTTCCAATTCATAGTGAAAAGAATAGTAGTATTTTCATAATCCACTACCATGAATAATCATCATTTCGGGTTGGTGTCTGATGGTAAAAACAAAATACCTGAATTCCTCTGTTGGAAACGTGTTTCAAACATTCAAATCTATCGTTTCTATATATATTTCTAATTGTATTGTATTTCTAATTGTATTGTTATGAGATTCTTGTTAGTCCGTTGCATCTAGTCGGTGCTGCCAACATCTGATTATCCATAATGTTAAGTAACCAGCGCCATCTACCGGACCAAAGGACTGCGACACACAACCACAATATCCCGCAACGTTTTAAAGGAACAAACGGCGAGTTGTCTCACAAAGCATGCATGTACAAAACGCCAATATGAATCTGCTTCACATAAGCATAATATTAATAAACAATCATGTCAAATGCTTAGAAATTATACCCTGTAAGTGCCTTTAAAGCGCTGTTGCCCTGTTTGTATTTGACCACAAGGTGTCGCCAGAATTCAACAGAGTGTTGCCTACGTGGCAAAGCCTGAGTCCATCTCAACTAGCAGGTGCACACCTGGTTTACCTGCATGACTGATGGGGAATTACTAGCTTAGATATTTAGAAACAAACAGGCCTACTCGTTTATCGTTAGTGTTTTACCCTGGTTGTTGGTGTTTACCCGTGCTATGGGGAAGAAATGATCAGATAATCAGATAACTGGTAGAACACTTTATGGTGGTTGGGGACTTAGTCTCTTACAGTGTAGTAACTATTACTACAAAAATCATACTAAAAACAATATATAATAACCATCATCACAGACCTTGAATAAGCAGAATGAAAGTATGCTAGAAATTATAATTTTAAAAGCCACGTAACTTATCTGGGCTCAAAAAGCTAATGATGGCAAAGGAGTTGTGACTGTGAGCTGCAGTGTAGTTCTTTGAATGAGAACATCTTTCTGAGTCTCACTCAGTTTTTCCATAACTCAAGACTGAACTTCAGCCATGTTATACTTTGCTTTGGGAGGTTTCGTTCACCATGATAGACCCAGTGTTCATTCTTGCCATTTGAACACTATTCAGCAGGTCACACTGTCCATTTCCTTTTCTATTGATAACACAATAAATTATGGACAAAGGACGTGGAAGACAGACTTGTGTGGTGAGTTGAAGAGACAGCAGCTGGGTTATAGTGAAATCATCTTTATTTGACATATCATGTGAAATATCGCCATGGCAACAGTAAACTTAAGGTTGTATAACATTTGGTGGCACCAAGAAGGATATATATTCATTGTGCAAAATAAATAGTTGCTCTTCGGTTAACCTACACATGACTGAAAATAATGGATATGCCAAAAAGACAGAGATGTTTTGATGTTTTGATGACATCAAGTGTTGGCTCACGTTCATGACATCAGATCTACTAAGTTCAGTAGGAAATACAACCTCTGATGGCAGAGATGTAGAGTTATTGCACTGTTATCCCCTGTTTCACCTGGATGGGGACATTTGATTGTATTGGGCAGGCCAAGATACTCTGGTAAAACTAGAATTCAATATTAACAAATACAAATATAACAACTGTTCAGCATTATCAAGAAGACTGAATCTCTCCACCCAGTTGATGAAGAACCTAACATGAACCTGGAAAAAAACAAAGACTGGACACAAACTCGGATGGAGATATTGTCAAACTGCACAGCACAGTTAGGTCACAGTGCAATAAAAAGGCAGATTCTATATCCGCGATACTTACAACCCTACAAAAACTTGCAACATCCATCAATACAGATTCCTTTGAACACAAATCTTAAACTGTCCACCTCTAGAGAGAAACACGGGCATGTAACGCCTGGTGAACGCTAGAGCACACACAGGTTAGCTCAGGGTAAACGTGTAGAGCAGAGGTCTAGGAATAGACCAGTACTGTACAGACAGACAGTCACAGTGGATGACACAAACTACTGAGGTCCGAGGAAAGAGATAGGGGAAGGAGAGAGAGGGAGAGAGAGGCCTCCAGGTTCAACCTCTTCACCAGCTGTGCTTCTTCTTCGCTGGATAGCGCGTCATGGTCCAGCTCTCCTCCCTGAAACAGATAGGTAGTCTCACAGATAATAACAATAATGATAATAATGGTGGTTTTTAGTATGCAAGGTTTCCTTTAAGTCTCTTAAACGGCTTATGTGTCGCCATTCTGATTAATCCTCCCTGATACATGAACAGATCCGACAGGCCTTCTAATCTATCATGAGGCATCGTTATACTACAAAACATGGCTCAGAAACTGACAAACAGGCCTAATTTAAAAAAAAGAAAGAAAAAGAAAATAAATAATTGACCCATTGTTTGCCGTGGTATTTACATCTCCGCCACAATATGGCACATTTATTCATCAAGTGTATTTGCGTAAAACATCTCAATTTTTGCGCGATGAGGCGCTTTCTTACCATCCACGCAGTGTGAAGGAGGGATGCAGGACACGTCCCGCTCATCTGTTTACATCCCACACGCTGACCTGCTGCCTCGCTGGACATCACAACATGTAGATGATGTAGGACAGGAAGACGAGTCCCATGATGGCGAAAAACATCAACATCAAAATGTCTAACATGATGGAGAATGTCAGAAATGGATGATGCAGATGCGAGGATACGCAGCAGAACCAAACCCCCACCGGCGCGGATCGGAAGAGATCGGAAGAGATCGGAAGAATCCGTGCGCCCCTCCCCCTCCGCTGGATGTGGTTTTATTTATTTATTTATTTATTTTTACAAAACTTTATTGAACAATATAAATATACAAAATCCTTGCAGGTTCAGTAACGTACAGAACAATACTTTCTTTCAAACAAACATAAACTAAAAAAAAGAAAATACTTTAGAATGACTTGTTTACAGCACATTGTAGCTGCGTGGGAAGCTTACGTCATCTCCATCACATTGACTTGAGCAAGGCATTACAAAACTTCCTCACGTTATTTAGACATTATTTACATCCCGTCCTTTCTTTTGACACCATGCTTAATCAAATATTAACTGATGAAAGCTTTCCTGTGATGCAGTTCATTGTGTGAAGGGAGAATGTTTTCATACTATACTATCCCTCTGGCAGAACTGTCTTGGTGGTGCATATTATTATTATTATTATTATTATTATTATAGTGTGCATAAGCTATAGGCTCTACAGGGTGATAGTACATGTGCCTGAATAGCTATTCTGCTTCTACCACAATTCTGTTTAGCACAAACACCAGTCAAACACAACAGTCTGAGAAAAAAAATGACATTTTATTGAATCTGCAGAATCATAAGTACAATTCCAAGTGCTGTACCAGGGCAACAACAGATGATATCAGGTCCTTAAATTCCACTGTATTCTGATTTTTGAATACGTGAGCATGTCAATGTGTATATGGTATTCTTTTTTTGTTATAAAAAAAAAATATATATCAAAACAAAACCATTTAAGATGGAATGCACAAAATGGATCTGAATGCAAAATCAGTGATTGTGGATTACATGATTTCAATCTACACCGTCTATATAACCAGTATCATAGAAGCAAGGAAATGATTCATCAGAAGCGTAGGAATCTAGGATGACAGCTGGAGGTGTGAGGATGGACAGGACACTAGACAGAGACCGGGTGAAAACAGGGCTACGATGGGACATTATGGTACATTAGATGAGTGATTCCATAGGAGAGCATATTTGGCGCAAAGAAGGTAAACTCCTGACTAATATCCAGGTGACTTTACAACGTTCCTGTCTCACAGGCTGGGAGATAAGAGCATCACCGTCCTCCCTACACCCCCCAGACCCACACACTAACACCGTTGCCACAGTGGTCTACACACCCATCTTAACCACACTTACACAACACTGGCTGTCATTTCCAAACAAACACCACCGACTGACAATAACACTCCAAGACAAAAGAAAGAGGTTTTACCAACACCGGCGTTGACTTTGCTCATCTGGAAAAGAAAGCGATAATCCAGAGTAGCGGAGAGTTACTGGTGTGAGAAGCTTTTTTTTTTTAAAGAGGATAATCAGAGGGAAAGACATGATAAGTCAGGAACACTCAATTCCCTTCCAGCCAAACTGCCTAGCAGGTTCTCGCTCACCCCAGTGAAACACAACAGCTCAAACACGGCGGCTCCGTCTAAAATCAAAAACAAACGTGTCCTGTTGTCGAGTAGAGGTCAATGCAAAATACAGGCGTATGTTAAACCTGGTTGTTGCTTCTGGCGGCCTGCTAGCCTCGCCAGTTTGAGGTGTGTTGTGTTTACGTCTGATTCAGTGATTATCTTCATCGGGGGCTGTCACAATCCATCACATTACAGAAATTAAATCAACACTCGACACCAACTGATCATCTGACACGTTGCACCACTCTGGGCTTTGTTTCCTTCTCCATGAGTCAGTGTTTAAAATCAGATTAATTCCCCTCAACCACATTCACAAAAATATGAACCCTAACCAGTTGTATCTGCAGGAGAGCTGCTTCCCAAAGCACCATGACCTGTAAAAACATTTTCCCTAACATCTCTTTATGATACATATACAATTGTACAATGTCATCTAGCTACAGAGTAAGAGTCTGTTTGCTTTTATAAAGCTGAAAATTGGACAAGCC
>OMKK01047347.1:9187-20085 GCA_900302305.1 Polymixia japonica
GTGCAAATGAAGGTAAAAGCTGTAGGATGTTGGATGTACTGCTGACCACCTGACCCAGCCTGCATCTCTCCGAGGGCCTTTCTATCTTTTTCTCCTGCTTTCTCCTTTCAGTTCTCTCTTCGTAACTTTGGTTTTGAAAGGTGCCCATATAAATCAAGGTTTACTTCCTTATTTACTTACTAGGTGTCTCGGTACACGTTACGCTCGAAAGGCCCTGAAAGTAAGTCGTATACTGTCGTGAATATTGCATTTCATCACGGGTGACTGCATTCCGCAACCCTGAACGCAAGGTTGGCGTGTCCATAACATATTAGCTGTTAGCGGGAACCGGCGCTTACAGTACAGGCAGACTGCGTCTAGGCACCTCGGCACTTAGAGGTACACTACCTCCGCTAAGCGAAAAATATGAGCAGGATTTCCCTGGGCTACCGACACTATACAGGGTTGAGTTAGGGTTCAGAGAGGAGGGGAGGGGAGGGGACCACCGCAGTGATTACCGTAGCTGTGGCTGTGTGATTGCACAGACTCTGGCATGTGATTAGGGGGGAATGGGCCGTATCTTTCACCATCTGAGAGGGGGGATCAAATCAGCCTCAAAGCCTGGCTGCAGGCGATCGTGCATTTGAAAGTCAATGTTTTATTTCTTTGCATAAATTACTTGATCGGGGCACTTTTGCCCAAGGTTGTATCCAAAAATAAGGGTTTGCAGAGGGTGGCGGGGGCAAAAGAGGTTGTGATGTTTGCGTTTGCGATGTTGCGCACGTCCACGTCAAGTCAATGGGCTTTATTTACAAGAGATTCAGTGGCTTTTAATTAGGATTAAATTGGCCACACAGAAACAGCTCTTGAACCAACTGTTTTCCTAAGTGGCACATTCAAATCCCTTACAAATTTCATCCTTGAATCATTTGATATTGAATTTGACCATAGTCCCAATACAACCAAGCCAGTAATCCTCTGTAGGCTGTTAATGTGTAGCAACCTTGTACCAAGATCAAGATGTTCATATTTCCAGTTTTAGGCGTGCTGAGTTCTAAAGTGCCAATCTCCCACACAGTGGGCCTTTTCTAAAAACCTGACAGCGTTTTATGTTCAGCAGCAGAAAGATGAATGTTTGAAGCTCTGGGCCTGTGTGCATCATTACCAGGTCTGATCACGGCCTGATCTGGACAGGCCCGTCTCCCAGAGCCAGCGTCTCTCCGCTCCTGTGTATCCCAAGCCCTTAATTGATGTCATTGTTTTACCACATGGCTGCTTAATCTCCATGGTGCTAATTGACGGGGCTCCTATCTCTGTGGGCCACAGCGGGCAAGGGTTGGCACAGCGGGAGTGGCACATCCTGTAACTCAGCAGGGCTTTAGAGGGAAGGTGCTGAGGTTTGTTACATGATAGAGCGAGGTGATGGATCCAGCAGGAGGTCACAGTGGTAGAATTTAAGAGGCAGGCAGTTCTAGGTGTAAGGTCCCTAAATCTACTTACTATCTTCTAAAGATCTTAAGATCTTGTATGGGGATTAAAGTAAATGAAAGAAGAGACTCAGCTCCGCACAACCTCAGTCGATATATCCCGCTACATGAAAAGTTTTTAGACTTTAGGTTCTTCTCTATGAATGCTAATAGTAGTTTTAGAGGTAAGGCGAGGTTGGCGAATGTTAGGCCTTTTACAGGTATGACATGATCTAGAGACAGCCAAGTGTGTTTACCGCACATTACTATGCAAAAGCTAAATAATTAAGCGAAGCGTCTTACTTTTACCCAGCGTTTGTTAGGGCTGTGTACGTTAGCGACCTGACCCCGGCGTGAACCTTCATCAGAGCTGTCTCCTCGCCGCCAAGCACAAGGCTCCTGTGCCAGGCGCTATCCGCGGGCCTGTTATTTCCACTGGCTGTCTGAGGTGGTCAACAGAGGGCAGCATTAATTGCTTGACCCTGGCAGGAAGGCAGGTGGTCTGGGGGGGGTTAACACCTGCCCAGGGAGAGGTCACCCTCTCCCTCTCATCGCTCCATCCTTTTTCCGCCTTCCCTCTCCTTCACCCTCAGCCAAAGCGAAGCGCCAGGAAGTTCTAGTTCATTCTCTCAAAGAGGCACCGCAAAGTCACACTGGCCCAACTGACGCACCTTATTTTACCAAACAGAAAATGCGTCTACCTAAGAGTAATAACATTCCGTTTGAAATAATAACTGGGTTTTGAATTGGGCTGCCTGCTTTCCATAAACCTATTTCAGACAATGGTCTCATTCCTATTACATAATGTTTCTCTCTACACCCTGGCATAAACATCTTAAAAGGCGCTGTCCCAAGAAGGGTATGGGATTTGTCTGACTTATGGCCAATACATTCATCAAGCTTGTGCAAAGCCAATATCACACTGTCAGAGGGAAGCATGTGGCATTCTATCACCATGAGGGGCTGTGTCAGATCAAGTCCTTTTCTATTACATTCTCTCTGGGCAATCTCAGATATTGCCTCTGTGCTCCTCTATGATGCTGCTTATTTCAATTGTTTGCACTGGTGGGTTCCAAATTGCTGGGTCTTCCTCTCTGGGCCCCAATCAGTTTGAACCTAATTGAATTTGTGTGTTGCCATGTCAATAATATATTGAATAGTGAGGAGCTGTTCCTTCGTTATTACCACAACGACTGCGGGATTCACCTGTGTTGTCGTGTTGATGTTTAGGCCCACGCTTCACGGCGCGCACCACATTTTTAAGTTAAAACTGGCCTACATATATTTTGTACACTCGCCTGCCTTATCATTGCAAGGGGACTGCAGTGCAGGGCTCTTAGCTCTGCACTACAACTCCCCAAATTCCCCTATCTCATACAATACCCCCACAAAGGTTTGCTGCTCTTCATCCCAGGCATATTGAACTGAACATTTGCAGCCCCCGCCCTTTCCCCTATCTCTCTCTCTCTCTCTCTCTCTATCTCTCCCTCTCTCTCTCTCTCATTTCCCGGTACTTCCCATTTTGTTATTCAACGGAGGCCGTTAAGAAGCTACCGTCCTGTAGCGCGGTCCCCAGTCTGCTCCTTGTGTTCTCCTCGCCTCCAGCACCGAATTACTATTTATACACTGAACTTTGACAGCGCATCAAGACTCAAACTAGCACTGATGTGCCGTGACGCCAGGAAGTTTTACTCGCCGGACGCTTTCACGACTTCCTCCTGGCTGAGCAGTAGGCGGAGTAGAGTGTGTAGTGGCACGCAGGCGGGCTGCTCTGCAGAGGTGGCGTCTCGTAGGAATCGTGCATTGGAGAAAATAGAACTATTTAAGATACGTACTACTACAGTACGTCTTTCCATTCATTTCTACAAGCTTAGGTAATGTTTGAATCCAATATACATTACAAGCTTGTTTCCTCAACCAAAAGAAATCAATGGAAATTGTGCCTAGTTTTTAATCACTGTTAACGTTCTCCCTCATGGGTGCCAAAATGAAAATGTACCCTTCATAAAGTCATCGGATTAGATTTGCTCACAGTTATAGCGTAAAAGGCACTCCCACTCAGTAATGTGAACACCACAGTGTTTCATAAAAGCTTTGATGGACATCAAATCGAATCTGAGAGACAAAGAGCCAAAGTATTCCGGCAACTCTTGTATGATTTTTAGCCATTTGATGTGCAGGCATTCTGCTCTCTCAACTGAAGAGTGCAAGCCTCAAACAGAGTAAACAAGATTTTTCTTGAAGAGTAAGGCTATACTGCAGACATTCTCTCTCTCTCTGACAGGAACTCTTTGTTGATTATCTCACATACCTGTCTGTCTAGGAGACGTTTCGGTATTTGTATACCACTGTTATACCTTTAATGCCAGTTATTTGTTAGCTAGCTTGTGAAATTCAGGTTCATGCTAAAAGTGAAATGTAGATTCCCGTTTCCTTGTTGGTGTTTTCAGTGTTGCTTTTGGTTATCATATTGGTGGGGAAATAAGCCTCCTTCACAACTTTATGTAATTTTTAAGTACACTAAAAGGGATTTTTTTTAAATCAACATGAGTGGTTCTCTGTTTGCTGACATTGTTTGTTATACAGTGAGAAGCATCAGTAGAAGTGTTTGAAAAAATGCCAAAGAATGTTTGAGTGGACAAAAGGTCTAATTAGCGGAGCAAGCTAACAAATTTCAACAAACAAGACAATTTGCTCAGCAGTTTGTTAAATGAATGAACTATTAGCTTTTTTTTAATTACCTTTGACAGACACAGAAGCTTTAGACAAAGTGTTTTAAAAGTGAGAAAGGCGAGTGAAATAAATTGGCCTCACATTGAGTCAGAAAGTATATTGAATTAAGTTGAAGATGTATTTACTAATAATTATAAGATTCTAAATGATCTGTTTAGCAGTGTGTGATACAGTTCTAGTTAGGCCTACAGTCTATCAGATAAAACCCTTTTAACCCATTTAAAATCAAAATTACAGACCTAATCACAATTACAGAACCACCTGCCAGTAAAATAAATTCAAAACCCGAGTAGAGCTCAACGCAAACTTCTGAGACACGTAGGTGTGTTATGGTTCGGCTTCAGGCTGCAAGACGTGAACAGAGAGGGAGCTAACAGCCTGTCTTATAGATCACATTATAGCAGTTGTGAAATGTAGGCGTACGCTGTCAAACTCACAGCCAAGCTCACGGTCGGAGTTTCTGTCCTGTAAGTTTTAAAACAAGATGACGTGAAATGAAGATAGATGGAGACAGAGGCGTGACCTTCCGTGAGCAGAAAATACACTTGAGCTGGCCTCACCCTCCTAAGTCTGCCTCTGACTCGCCTTCGCAGGTTTTCACTGAATCCGCTGTTTATTCAGTGCCGGCTCCAGACTTGCTGATAAACCGTTTACACAAGGCCTTTTTTTAAAAAAAAGCACAATGCAAAATAATTACCCACTTTGTGTGTGCTTCTGTCAAGACAAACTAAATGTCAAAGCGCGAGCGCTCTGCATAGCTTCAACACAGGCACTTTTCATCCTGATCTGACGGCGAGATAGAGAGAGAAATCTCTTTTTTAGCTCTTTGCCATTTGAGGTCTCTCAACATGACTCGATAAGACCCCATTCATCCTCTCTCCCTTCATCAGCCAAGTGGGCGAAGCGTACTGCAGGAGATTCAGGCGGCCACATCATCTGAGACTTCAGACGTGCTATTGACTAAACGTGCTGCTGACAGAGAGTTCAGAGGCTGTTTATGGGCCCAGCCTCAGCAGGGAGATGATTTGTTAATGGAGCCAACAACCAGCATCTTGCAAGGTTATGTGTAATTGTGCGTGCGCGCGCGTGTGTGTGCACGTGCGCATGCGCGTCTGCCCGTGTTTGCATTTGTACGCCGGGACACCGCTGTATTACATTACACGGAATGTATCGATCTCCGTTCGCAATAAGAGTCGATTCTAAATTGGTTTGAGCTAGCGTAGCGTCGATGCGACTCATACAAACAAATTGCTTTTTCTGCGTCCACGTCGGGCCCTTGTATTGTGTACCGTAGGCCCCCGATCGAGCTGCCTCGTCTGACAGCCTTGTGGTTTCGGGGGCTGAAAAAATATATATATATTTACGGTTCTCATCCTCTCCGAAGGCCCGCGCTACAAACCACAGAGATCGCCGAGCTATTGACAGCGTACCGCAGTACGGAGCCCTCCCGCTCTGTCTCGTCCGGCAACAGCCGACCTGATTTTCATTCATTTCAGCAGCAGCAGCTCTTCGCAGGTTCCTGATATGTTTGACTTTGAGATTTTCACGGCCGTATGAAAACTCTCCGACGCGCGGGGGACTGTAAGCGTTTCAGCCCGCGCATTTGAATTTGATAATGACTGAATTGCATCAACAGACAATTATTTTGACTTTAAAAATGCGCTTGCCCGCGGTTTTTCCCGTTCCCCTCTCTGATGTTAATTTTAGCGTAGCAATTCCAAGTAAGTTCCTGCTGCTTCAGGTTATTTTCCTATTGTATGGCATAATTCTGCTTCTCTAAATAACAAATATTGTTTTTTTTATGTTCGTAGTATATGTTTTTGAAATGTCACTACGCCATTACATCATTTATGATACTGTCTAAAATGCCCTCTGTATTACACTCATAATGTTATCAGAAAAAGGCCATACGAACACCCAATGAATGACTTAAGAGTAATACATTCCTCACACAATTACACCATAGTCTGCCATTCATCTTGGGGTTACAATTCCAGGAGGGTTTTTGAGGAGAAAATTAAAAAGAAAATTAAAAGAATTTCAATTAGGTGATTTGCTGAATTGGAGGGGAAATGGCAGCGATGTGGAACAGGCTTTTAATCTTGGTGAGCCACCACTTGTTCCATTACGCTCATATGCCCTGCTTATCTCAGTAATCATTCCCACCAATGCCAGCAGTCTTGGCGATTTTTAATTAACCCATTATGTCCTGATTCAGTCCGCCAGGACTGGCAGGCGCGCCGATACGCTCACGAAGTGGACTGGAAACAATTAAAGTACAATCAGACCGACACAATGACAACGCGGCCCGGGAGCAGAGTCGGAGACAGACGGAGGCGGGGGGGGAAAAACCGCTCCGCGGCGTGACTTGGTGCGATAGGCCGAACGGCCTGCGACTTTGACTAATGTAATTGTCTTAACTGCGTTACTGTATTGATCTACTTCGTCTGACGGGAAGCTCCGGCCTCAAATTGTACTATGTCGCGTTGCTTGCGTCACTGGGACATTGTCACTGGAAGATTGGCAGTGCCGACAGGGCGCCGGTGAAGTCATCTGTCTGCATCGGAGACCTGACCGAGAGACGGTAAACTTCGGCTAACTGTGGTCTTCTGTCTGACGCCGCTCCTTAACGGCACAGCTACGGCTTTGTGTGCCAGATTGACAAGAACAGCGCTGGGAAAAAAAAGAATCGCACAAAAAACAGCAGGAAATGCGACCGCCGGTTGTTTGGTGGACGACTTTGTACTCTCTTCAGGTACAGTATTCATTCACGGTGTTAGAACAGGGGAGAATCCTGCGAACGCTGGCGATGCAGGCTCCTCGTTAGTGGGATTACAGAGCGATGAAATCCATGGCAGAGATGAAAGGGTTGTGTTTAATGGTTGCATCAAACGGTCCGCCCCCCCGTCTGTTTGTCAGTTTGCTCTTACTGGTTGTTTTTTTTCCAACAGGGACGCCTCCATACATTGTCTACTCCACTGGGGGAGTGTGATGTGCTGTGCTGCTGTGCAGGCTAGCCTGATTTAGCTTCTCTTCAACCACAACGTCCGCTGACAGTAACAAGCTAAATGCATTCTTTGTTTTATTCATCCGGCTCTTGTCTCAGCAGACTCCCTGTGTGTGATTGTCTTCGTTGCACGCCACAGTCTTAGATGCACATTAGACACTTGTGATTGTTTCTTGCAGCTCGTTTCAATAGATTATAAGTATAGCGAACTGCCAAAGGCCTTAAAAGATGCACACTGTCTTGTCAACATGGTTTAGGGTGCACCTCCGTTCCATTTCGGTTTTAGGGCTCAATAATTAAGGAAGTGTTTTATGAAAATAGAAGCCATGTTTTATTCAGGACAGAGAGGAAGCAATGCAACATCTGATGACTCAAAGCATGTGTTCTCTACATAAAACCCACAAACCTTATGGGCTATTTTTATTATTATTATTATTATTATTTGTGTGTGCGCGTGTGTGTGTGTGTGTGTTTATGTGCGCCACGCTGTCTGTTTTCTGTTTGCTTATGCATGCTTTTATGTGCACATATGCCTTTTAGTACATTGAGTTATGAGAGCTATTGTCACAAGAATGCTTTTAATTCAGAGGGGCGGCTCAAAGTGGGCTTAGACGTGCTGTTCGAAATGGCAGTTTGCTCCCATTATTTTCCACCTGGCCTTCTATCGACTGTCAGGCAGACTGTAGGCAACAACTCCAACACATTGTCACTGTCGGTTGAGTATTGCCTGCTGTAGATACAAGCCTTACCATTTGGTTTTCCGCATATCTTTCTGTTGGACTGAACTACAGGCAGTCGCAGCGTAGAAAGGGTAAGTTGAGAGAAAATATGGAAGATTTTGGATAAACCGATGGCACACAGTTTTTTTTTTTTTAAGTTTTCACCTCCACCCAGTAGAAATCTCACTTTCAGAAAGGTTGTAATATATACCGTCTTAAAGTGGCCATCCATCTAGGCTGCTGGAATATAAGGAGGGTTTTTCACTCTGATATCATCCCACCTTATTCTCCAGTAAACAGCCCTACTTCTAGACTGTTGACCGTGATGCAGCTCTTCTTAGATTGTTTATTTAGATTGAATCCTTTTCTCCCAGCAACCAGGTCAAAGCTGGGTGAGTCAGACATATGCTATCTTTGAACTGTAATAAAATACAATCTGTGCTCAGAGTAGTTTTAAGATATTGAAATCCCTGAAATCCCATATGGCCAAGTTACTTTTAGTGTAACCTTTTAAATTAGCATTTTACATGTATACCCATGTAAATGAACATTTTGAAATCTTACTTTTGCCACAAATAATTTCTACTATAGCTAAAGGCTATATTTTTTAAACTTTAGAATAAAATTTACATTTGTCTCCACCAACCTAATAATAGCCAACAACATGTGTAGATTTCAGATTAGATAGATTTCAAAGTCGACAAACTATAGAACAACATTCTTAATTAATTTGAGACCACTACAAACTGTAAGTGAATTAAATTGCAGATTTGAAAATCATCTCTGGTTTCTAGTCTCATTTGCATTAGACAATGGTTTTATTTATTTATTTATTCACTTATTCATTTATTTATTTATTTGTATTTGCATATACAAGGCTGCATAAAATCCACATAATGAAAAATAAGAAACGTGAGAGTCCCTTCAACTTGAGGAGAAAAAAACTAAGCTAACATAATTTAGGAAAATACAACAAAAAATAAATGACAACAAGAAGCACACGAAAGAAACAAGCAGAAAAACTCACCAATCAGTAGACAACAATCCAATAAAAACAAAGAAATACATGAAAAACAATACAGGGAAAAAGAAGAAAGAAAATAAAAAAAAAATATCTATCTATATATATATATATATATGTGTGTGTGTGTGTCAAGAAATAGTTAAACATCATGAATTAAATGTGATGATGATTTCCTTTTAATCTTAATTAAGATAACGAGCTCTTGGTAACGTGTACTTTGGCGTTCCATATCTGTACACCACGACATCTGAAGGAGCACTGGCCATGTTTCATTTTGTGAAAAGGAAGGTGAAGATGATCAACCTGTCTAGTATTATATGAATGAATTTGGGAATTCAATTTGAAGAAGTTGCTAAACGATGACGGTAGAGATAAAGGCGATAATACATATTTATATATAAACGCACATGTCTGATTAATATTTATGTCATATACTGAAAGAATGTTCAGTATTCTGAACAGGGGCCTCATTAGAGTTTGAGAAAGTTGTCAATCTTACAAATCGTTTTTGCAGCAAATAAAGTTTATTAAGATTGGAGGGGTATGAATTTGCCCAAACAATATTACCATAAATCCAATAGGGATAAATCATTGAATAATAGAAAGTTAATAAACAGGAGACATTTATGAAACTTTTGCTGATGATCAAATATATTTAATGTGTTTTTTCATGTAGAGCATCTATAGGTTGTGTGCTTGTTTTGGGTGCCTGTCACTTTAAAAACACTCACCTGTTTAATCAATGATATTTGTACATACCTCCAACCCCTTCCCCTACCTGAAACACACTCTGATGAAGGCAAACACCAAAACGCGTTACCCTGTCCTGTATGGACATGCAAACATAATAACGGCTTTTTATTTTTCATGGAAGAGTGCCTTGACTTTCTTTGGAAATACTTTGATGGAAACCCAGGCAAAGAGCACCTTCCAGATAACCTTCACTGCTGACAGCCGAGCAGCACTCCTTCCCTCTGCTATTCCAGCAGTTGTTTAACTTTAGATTCTGTGACTTGCCATGATTCGCTCCTTTCTTCAGGGACTCCATCATTGATGAGGTTGTTCCTCTTTGACTGACTCTCCAGATACTGTGATTTTCCAGAAAGTTTGTCAAAAGAAGCTTGGACAGATGCAAACTCACTTGAAATGCTCTTAAGACCGGTGGCATGGTCAGAGAGTCTTTTATTACGATCATCTACATCCTTTTGTGAGAATTGCAAACTGATCTTAATGTCCCGTACATCTTTCATGATATTGTCCATCCTTTGGTTAGTAGAGTCCATAAAAAATTGAACAAAAGGCCTTGAAGTTTCTTTCCTGTTGCTCAGTCAAGTCTTTGAAAAATGATTTCTGCTGATCATAGACAGCGAATAGGAATCCTCCTCCTGGTTGGCTTTTTTCAGCCCCATGGTGGACAAAAATAAATTGTCAGGAAACCAAGAAGAAGAACACCTCTGTTTCTAGTTGCCAAGATAAGAATGAAAGCCGTAAAATCTTACAAGCTGATGCGCTTGAGTGTGCCGGTGCAGGTAGGCCAGGAGAGAGGAGAATCCACAAGCAATCACATCGATGAGAATACCATCCACGACGTTACGCAGTGTGATGGTAGATCTGATCAGTTGTCTGTCAAAGCTAAGTAATTAGTATTGCGTGTTTGCAGGTCTGTTGGTTCAGCCACTAAATCAAAGGTTCTTACGTACAGGGTTTGAGTATCTGCCGGCATCCTGCAGATAGATGCTATGTTATTCAGTGTGTCACACAGAGATTGGTTTGGTTCTTTGAGCTCTGATAAGAAGAGATGCTGTGACTTGTCATTATTCACGCTTCCCAATCGATTCTCCACTACCCCATCCAATTGAGTAACTTGACTTTTATTCATAATTAAAGCTATCTAGATGCAAATCAGGGGAAATCAGAGGGCATATTGTTATTGAGTCCCACTATCCAAGGAGCATGCCACAGTGCTTATT
>OMKK01047412.1:0-11903 GCA_900302305.1 Polymixia japonica
CCTCCAAAACCCTTCACTGTAAAAAAAAAAAAAAAAAGCCATATTTTTGGCCTTTCTATCTTGCCGATATGTACTAGGACTTGAGTGAAATATAAATGGCAGCGCCTTGGCATTAGTCCACAATGATGTTTTTTTTAGAAAGTGACGGCATCTGAATGGCTGTCGGGTTTAATGTTTTTCCGGAAGTTTTGAAAGGAGCGATTTTGAGTGTTAAGATCACTGTTTTCAGCACCATACGCGCAAAGGTTCCAGTCCCGTTGGCCCATGTATACTTAAGACCTTAACTGCTCCCTTTACTGTCTCAGTCTAGTCAGATGTTGAGAAGAGGCTTGATCTTGTGGAAAAATGAGATTTATGTCATCCTCCTCCTCCTCCAGGTACGAGCTGCCTTTCGACCGCCATGACTGGATCGTTGACCGCTGTGGGAAGGAGGTGCGCTACGTCATCGACTACTATGATGGCGAAATCAACAAAGACACATATGAGTTCTCCATCCTGGACGTGCGCCCTGCCTTCGACTCCATGGAGGCCGTCTGGGACCGCATGAAAGTGGCCTGGTGGCGCTGGACCTCATGAAAAACCTTCTGACATGCGCATATACACACACACACGTACAATGCACACACATATACTGTAGGTCTTGGTGTAAACTATAAGAATTTCAAACAAATGCAGATTCCTAATGTTTTAATTCTGTGTGGGATGTGTGGCCCTGTCAAAAGACAAGACCCTTGAAGAACATCAAGAAGACCCAAGCTATCTCACTACTATCAACAGAACCTCTCTTAGTTTAGCTATATTGAGCATCACCTGGTAATCATATTGATTTCAGTGTGTGATTGTGATTTTTAAGTTTGTAGTGCAGTTAGTAGGACTTTTAATGTGTCAAAGCTGGTGGCACAAAGTTGTATATGCTACGGGTCATACCTGGCCTGAACTACCTTTTTGAAATCTATTGAACTGCCTTCTAGGATGTGCTCGGTATAAGGGTTGAATCACGTTTTTCTTTCTCCATCTTTTCTGTCAACAACAGTCTGGCTGTGAGAGAGAGAGAACTTCAGGCAGACCGAGGATTGTTCAGTTTGGTTTAAATGATTCCAGTGGTAGTTTGACCGAGGCCTGTCCTGGCCAACTGCCCAGGCTCACTTTAAAGGGAGATTTTCTGTTCTCTGTTCTGTCTCCTCTCAGCCTTTGTACAGTTTCTCTGCAATGATTGTACAAAATGAGGTTACTCAATTCTAGTCAAACCCTCTTTACCATCTTTTGGCATTAGTATGGATAAATAGTTAATAGCATAGAATGGGTGATAGAATCGCCACGCACAGAGTTTAGTCAAAATTGTCATCATTGTTAATGTGGGTTTGACAGAATAACATGTTGAATATATGAGGGTTTATGGATATGTAGGCCTAGTTTTGGGGAGAGTAGTGCAGGATATAGGTTTGTTTTATATTTTTTTAAAAGGTACAGAAGAATATCTTAAGATTGAAAGACGTAACACAAAGACATGTAATTCTCTGTCCCATCTCCCCTTCCCTTTCTGCCGTCTGATGAACATAAGGAATTCAGAGCCTCCCAGATATCTTGGAGGTTATACTGATAGTTAAGTGACTGTCTTATAGCATTGTCTATTAGTCCAAGTTCCTAACTTTAACAGTCTTCATATACTGTATAGTTTGCATATTTCATGCTGCAAAGAGAGTGCTCTAAAGTAATCATGTTTATTCAATATAGCATCCATAGCGATAAGACATTCAACTGTATACCTCTATCTGCTTGAGCATGAAAAAACATTTGGTTTTGCTTTGAGTTGTGATCTGGAAAGTGTTTCTCGTTGATTTAACAGGATAAACCATTGCCTCCTCCGTAGCTCAGGCTTGCTAAAATTACTTTTACATCATCAGAATTCTCTGCCTTAGCTGTTGTAAAGCAAAGGATCATTTTGTTAGGCTTTTTTTAATTTTATTTATTGTTTGAATGACTAGTTTCTTTTGTGTGTGGACAGTACCTTCTGTTGCGGTTGTCCCTAGAATGTATTCTTGACTATTGGTTTTCTAAAGATGATTTTACTTGCTCTGTCCATCAACCAAACTACCAATAAAGTTGGTCCCTCTGCTTCATAAGATGTGCTCAGCTCTCTCTCTTGCGCTCATTGGAAAACAACATTGTTCTAATATTTCTAGCACCATCTGCTGGCCATAATCAAATACTGCAGCAGGGCGCAATTATGTATTCAAAGAGATTTTTTTGTAATTTTTATTGTATTGTATGAACTCTGCAGGACGTATCTGTATTTCCTGCCTTTAGTAGGTTAAAATGGATCAACTCCTTTGTTATGAGAGGAAAAGCAAAATAAATGTTCACAATCCTGTTGCTGCAGTATTAAAGTTGAACAACAGAGGGAGCAGTATCACAAGGATTTGTACTGTATATTTTAATTTCCACAATGAATTAAAAAAACACACCCTAAATGGATGAACACTACATTGTTCTACTGTAATTGGCAGTATGGTGATATATTAGACAACCAGTAAATCTCAAAGTGCACTGGTTGTCTCAATAAAACACTAAAGTTCAGCTGTTTGTGTACGCTGCCGCTTGGGTAGTGAAAAGCAGGCCCTCTCATTCTATTCTCATTCTATCCAGTCTATTCACAAATCTGATTTTAGTAATGGAATTCTGTTCACACAGGAAGTGGATTTTCTTTGCAAAAAACCCCCAAAAAGTGGATATAAGTCTAAATGTAATTCCTTACAGTTTCAGTTTCCTCTTTAAAGGAATTCAATTCAAAGCATGTCGAACACTATTGAGTTTAAACATATGGCCCAATACTTTTGAGGTATTTAGTAAATACACTGACATGCTGATTTTGAACACATGACTATGTGGGAAGACCTTTAAACTATCCCCCTTCTTGTGTACGTTGCCTGAAATAATGTATGCATGTTGACTCCCTGTGTGTTGTCGGTGAGGCTCTGTGTTTTTGGCGCAGTGTCAGATAACTCCACAGCACACAGCAGATGTCTAAACAGCCCCTGGCATTCTCTGTGAAAGTCAGATATTTTATCATATCTTCTCTCCGCAGTCCCTATTTACATACCAAAGAAGAGCCTTTCTTAGAACCTCTGTCTGCCACTGGCCTCCCGCTACGTCGTGATTAACCTGCTTTGTCCTCACGTCTCCTTATGTTCAGTATCAGGGTGGGAGCGGGGGTGCGGGTAGGGATGATGGGGGCCGATCATCATCTTCTGGGACAGAACGAGAGAAAAAGTACTATTTGTGTGGTGGTTTATGTTGATGAGGCGTGTTTGTTGGCTTATCAGCTAATCAATGTGAACACCCTCATCATTCAGCCATCTTTCTGTTGGGTGGGGGAAGTGAAGACCCAGTGTCAATTCTCAAGTGTTTAAGCACTAGCTATTATTCTGGCGTCGTATTGATCCCAACTAAGCTAACAGGAAAGTGGACGGGCATACATTTGCTTTGGGGTTAATCTCAGCCATTATGATTTTGACATGCTTGTTTAAATAAAGCCATTAAAGTAAATTACAAACCTGATAACATCTTGGAGGCGGTGCCTTATTTGCAAACAGGAGATGCCCAACTCAGTGAAGTAAACACAGATGGATGGATCATGTTGCCATATCCAACCGCATAGACATGAACATAACCTCAGTCAGAAAAGATAATGGAACGGATAAATTCAGTGTATCATTGTCCAGACATCATGTACTTAAACCTTTAATCTCATTTTTGATTTCTCATAGACATTTACCAACACACAGTATTAGATGTAACTATCCCTTGTGTTAGTATTGGTTTGTAGCTAAGTAGAAACATAGTTTGGGTACAAGAGGAAAGAGGAGTGTGTTACATCTGTCAATGTAATACCTTCCCATCAGTGTAATAAACCATCAATGTAATAACAAATTCCATCTTATAAAATAATTGTATATACATGTATATAATAAAAAAAATTAATAATTCAGCTAACGTAATATATTTCCCACCAATGTAATAATACTAATAAGTTACCTACCATTAATGTAATAATTTTGTTTTCCTAATAACATAATAATTACATTAGTGGGGTGTATTACATTAACAGGAAAGTTGAAAATTTAATTTAAAGCTTTTTTAATATCTTAACTGATTATGTAATAACAGTCACAATTCAACATACAACTGTCACCCATTCACAGATTTGGAGATTATCTAATGTGTCTGAAAAAGGATATGCATGGAAAAGGTGTTTGGTGATAATTTAATAAAGTGATATGGCACAAGAACCCGTGGTATAGCATGAATATTGTCACGGCTAGGGGGTGTTAGGCACGAAATGGATCCTCTCTGAGCCTGCTGAGGCTGACCGCTCTGATCCTGCTGACCTCTCTGATCATGCTGCAGGCAGTTCACAGGAAGCATTCTTGTCACTTCCTGCAGAAATTATCTCAATGATTATTAGGCTCACCCTGGATTTAGACGTGTCAATGATCAGCATGTTCCCCCCAGACACTGACAGCTAACCAGACACATCTATCTCACACATCAATTGCTTGAGCATCTTCAGATAGACAACAATCATGACACAGTTATCAGTGTTATGAGACTGTACAAAGCAGCTAGTCAGAACAGTGGTCTGGCACAACAAATCAAATAATGTTTTTCAAACAATAATAGGTAATAATAGAGAGCTTGGATGGTCCTGAAACACCTAACTTGTGAGTTTTTCTTGGAAGTAGATTCAACTCATATTTTATCTTTCTATTTTTAAGGTGAGAAAATTGAAAGTTAGATACTGATCTTTCATTCACTGATTGAGTCATTTCAATTAAACGTATTCTTATAACTTCATTAATCTGTTACAAACCTTTGCTTTTCAGAGGTCTAAACTGTATTTTCCTTTTTATTATTTCAAATGAATGAAAGACAGTGCTGAAAATACGTCTTTTCATTTTTTGTAATACAGGATAATTTTTTAACATGGTGCAGTCATAATTTCCAGTTTAATGGTCATGGGTAGGATCCAGATGTTACTGAAGTAATTTTGTACTAAAGCCTTTGAATAGTTATGGTTATGATTATGATTGTTATTATTATTTTACAGCGATAAGTGGTTATATGGCCTGTTATATGGCAGGTTTAATATTACTTTTTAATGTTTAAGATGCACACTTTTCTTATTTGACGTTTCTTTGGTAATTATTTGGTAGTTATCCTACAGTATTAACGAATAACTAACAACCCCCATTTAAGTTACCATTTAAGTACACATAGTTACCCATCTTCTGCTACCAAATGATATATTAGCTACTTCTACTTTAATCATGAAAAAGATTTTTGAACTTTGGGCCCCAACTGGAACCCTTTATTGTCAGCCAGAGTCACTATATACCAGAGCTATTTTCAGCTGCTTCAGATGCTGCCTATGTGGCCCGCTGTAAAAATACTTTAGGTAAACTACGAGTAAATGTTGCTTCAAAGTGGCTATTAGTGGATGTGGCAGCTGGCTCAGTGTATCTAAACTTTCTTTTCACATGTCTCTGCTACCATGTTTTCCCTTGGCACTGTGAGTTCTGTTAAAAGTTAAAGGTTCACTGAGAATTGGACCACAATAGGTCACAATAGATCAAAGCAGGTGCTGACTATCTCTTCAATAATATCAGACTATGTCTGCTCTTTTCCCTCAGCTCTAGCTTCCCTTTCTGGACCTCAGCGGATAGCTTCTACTTAGCCTCTTAAGAAATAACTAAGGAGATACCTTCAAATAACAAAAATCATTGGTCATAGTCTTTTAATGGATGTAATGATCAACAAAATTATTGTGCTTACAGGCACATTTCTATTCTGAGATTATTCAGGACATTATCTGGGATTCATTTTTAATATGAATATATTTATTTAACATATTCCAGTTATAACAAACCCAAATATGATTGCTGGCTTATGCTAATGTTAGCTAGGATATGGTGGCATGTAAACAACTTCTCCTGTTTACTGTTGAATTTTGCTGTCTGTTCCCATGACAATATTCAGTCTATTCATGTATACAGGAACAACACTGACAGGGATATGAAAATACATGAAGACATCTAAAATACCATTGATTCATAACTTTTATCTGATCAAAATCACAGGAGAATGCAACTGAGTTTTGTTTCAGAGAGATAAGATACAGCAGCCTGATGCCTATCACCTATCTAGTACCACATCAAAACTGTGTCTCTGTTCACAGTCCCCTCTGCCTCCATGATTGTCTACTCACCACCTCTTTATATAAATTAGTAGGCTAGTCTGATATCTCAGCTTCACGCCCTGCAGTCATATTTTGCCATCAAGCAAACATTGCTATGTTAAACCTTGGTTACAAATACCAAGAGAATTTGCCCTCCTTATTTAATTGATGCTTTCTCTCTAAGTGCCCTGAGGCATTTGGCTGGCCAAGGAGCGGGGCCCCACACTACACTGTGTACTACTGCTGCTGCTGCTGGCTATTGAAGAGCAACTTGTATTTGAATGTTGGAGGAGGCGGGTTTGGCCCTTAGCTCTGTCAGCTGTGATGCATGTCAGGCCTCTGTTCTCTCACTTAGCCACCAGAGTGTCCACTCCTCTTCCTCTCCATCCTGTTCTGATTGTGGCTGTATGCTTTGATTGACAGATGGTTGACATCTGTGTGTCAGCGAGAGAATAAGAGAGTAGAGCAGACAAGATAAAGGTGAGAAAGAGAGGAGAGGAGACGAGAGAAGAGAGAGAGAGAGAGAGAGAGAGAGAGAGAGAGAGAGAGAGAGAGAGAGAACAATAGCATCAGAAGGGAACAGAATAATCAGAGAGTGAGTCAGACAGACAAGACAGACACCAAACACACAGGGAGGCAGACCAATAGAGCGAAGACAGAGTTAACGGAGGCAGTGATGGAGTGAGGCTAAAAGAGATACAGAGTGCAGGGTGAAATAGGACCAGACAGCTCTGACAAGGCCAAGGGCTTCATCGCGAATCTCCTCTGGGACGTAATCAGTCCGCTTCCAATTTGGTGCTTTTCTGCTTATCGCACAACTGGGATCCATGACCCTCCGACTTTTACGGTGTGGTCGACTCGCAAATGGAGAGATAGGCCCGGTCTGCCTGCCAATGTCTTTTAATGAGTGCGCAGATAAACAGTGAGGAGGAGGATAGCGGCCAGGCGCTTTATAATTACTTCTCCAATGATCACCCTATTTCACCTTGTATATACCGGATCAATATTACAAGGCATGGCCTTTGATGACTTACAAAGTCACTTAATCTCACCTGATATCGTCTTCACTGAGCTAGCAGGAAGTAGAGGAGGAAGCCTTTATAGAGGGAGGGAGTGCAGGAGGGAGGGAGGAAGGAAGGAAGGAAGGAAGGAAGGAAGAATGGAAGAAAGTAAGAGGAGGGAGGGAAGGAGACGAGGGGAGGGAGGGGTTAAGGAGGGTTCAACGTTCAAGGTTGACTTTGTTTTCCGCTCAGGGAAATTCTGTCGGCCAAGAGCACTAGAAACAGGATGTAGAGATAATACAATAGAAGGCTGGAAGAACAAAAGAAATATGAAGAAAGCAAGGAAGAAAGTAAGCAAGTAAGGCAGGAAGGAAGAAAGCAAGGAAGGAAGGAAGGAAGAAAGGAAGAAGTGAAGTGAAGCCTCGATTATTCTCCTTGTACAATTCTATTTTAAAACACTATTTTAACGCTTCCTGTCTTTACTGCTGTTTTGCGCTGGCTGTAAATCTAGGCTAAATTATACAGATTCTAAGTGCTTTCTGATTCTTTTCAGATGTGTAGTTCAAGAACTCATCAGAAAGAGTGTCCCATCAAGCCATTATCCAAAGAGCAGTAATTAGATAGAAATGTTCCAGTAAACAATACTTGCACTGTTAGACAAGACTCTAGATATACCTCTCTCTCCACACACACACACACACACACACACACACACACACACACACACACACACACACACACACACACACACACACACACAAACGTGCACATGCTTATTCATTAATGTATTGTATTTTTCCTCATATTCGAATTTGTTGTCGCTATGACCCCTGTTCTCTGTCCATGCATGCATGATGAGCGGTGCATTCACCACAACGTCCATTCATATCAACGTTAACCATTGTTACTGCTCAACCGGAAACCACTTGTCTGGCAAGCACTAATTACATCCTTGATTAGGAGGAGACGCAATTAAAGAAATAGAGAGCCTGGTAAGAGATATGCTAGCTAACCCTAACCCCTTCCCCTTTTGTTTGGCTGTACTGTAGATGGACGCTCACTGTCAAATTTGTTGTATGTGTTTGTTTTTTATTGTCGACACCTGTGTGTGTGTGTGTGTGTGTGTGTGTGTGTGTGATTGTGTGTGTGCACACGTGTGTGTAAGCAAAAGCACATAGATACATGCATTCATACATACATACAGAGGCTACATACTTTTCATTAAATTCATACAAACCTACATTGTGGATTTTTCTTAATCATTAAATTGAATTGCTCTCAATGGATTTTACTTTTACTTTCACTTACATTTAAAAATTGTAACAATCAAAAGAAATTTTAATGGGTAAGAACAAAAGGTTACTAATTTCTGACTGGTTGTTTTGCTGCAGGGGGTAGTCTGCAAAGATAAACATGGGCAACAAGGACTTAAAGGCCCACACGATTGATTTTCTTTTACGTTTTTTTGAGCTGATACCTGTATCCTGGCGCTGCACAATGGCTTCCCACAACGAAGTCCAAAAATATCCATTTAAGTCATTTACTGCTATTTTGGGGGGGGGCAAATAAAATGTTCTACATTGATTTTGTTGGTTACAATTTCAAAATGAAAGTGAAAAAAAATGTATTTACATTCAAGGCCTCAAGGCAATAAAAGCAAAATAATCTTAAATTGTTTGTAGACATACACAGATTCTGCACAGACATATTTTCCCCTGCGTGAAGCAAAGGAGCCATGGAAGCAAATATAGATGCATACTATCCCTTTGAATGGCATCTGTATTCAGAACATTTTGCCCTTTATCTTGTGAGACCAGGCTGCCGCACAATCATAGAGCCACACCTTTAGAAAAGCTAGGCCTTGAAGCTGAACAATAGCGCGTCCCAATTCAGTTTCTCAATACACACCGCGACGGTTAGATGTTCAACACACCATCAAAGACAGACATACTCCGGGATGCGGCCTCAGAAATGCTTCAGCATATGAGAGAAAAAATGGCGAGGGTACTTGAGGGACCTTTTCCTAAAACATATTAAAAACAGAAAGGATGATTGTGGCCCACACCTGATTTGCAGGAAACTTTAAACTCCTAATCAAATCTTGCATCACCTGATGCGGCATCTCCAGCACGCTCTGAGTATTAATTTCACCAATACAAGGGGATGGCAGAATACCATGGGAGGATATTGGAAAATAATTTCTTGGTTGGTTATTCATTGCAGAATTCATTAAAATCTAATTTTGTGAAATTGAAATAAAAACAGCACATTTACTGTGATAGACTGGCATGCCACACCATGGAATATGAAAAAAACCCAGCAGGGGTGGTGGGCTAGGAAAAAGAGAAGGAAGAAGAAAAATACAACACCGCTGAAAGAAAGAAAGAAAGAAAGAAAGAAAGAAAGAAAAGGTGAGATAGATAAAAGGAATTAAAGAAACATAAATTGATACATTCCAATTGGTTCTTAAATTTTACGAAGCAGGAAACATTAGCTTTTTCACCCCTTTAGATGTCTTAACACCTTAAGCATTGAACATTCTGTCCCTGTTTTCCTCACAAGTCCTGTCTCTGCCCCAACCCCCATTACAGACAGAAAGCAGTGCTAGCAAACACCTGTTTCGATTAGCCCCAATCCTAGCCCCCACTTCCCCCAATTACTGCCCGTACACAGTCCTAATTGCAGGAACAGCGGGACTGCATTAGCTCATTAGCATGCTACACCACCTCTGGAATAAAGGCATAGAAGTACAAAACACTACTGTGGTTAAGCCAGAATGGTTGTTTCATGACAAATAGGCAGAGCTTTGCAATTAACTCAGAGTGGCTGTGATCAGAATGCTATTTTGTACCTGACAGAAATTTACATTTTAAACAAGGGGATGTTTGGCACTGGTCGTGAACCAATTTAATTTACTTTTTTAGCTGAAGCCATTGCTTATTTTATTGCTTTGTAAGGCATGCAGGTCAGAGACAATTGTACATTTCTCAGACAATAAGAGTCAGCCATCTTCATCCATACAGTCATGCAGAGCTGCTAAGTTGAATCAACTGAGAACACAGCGTTACAACAGTCAGCCAATTGGAATGTCCAGACAGCCAACCGCCTCTCGTGTTGTGAGCGATGCAACAGAAGCACAGTTGGCCTGGTCAGTTCTACGGAAGCTTCCAGTGGGGTCAATCAAAGTGGAAAGACAGAGGGTCAGAGCTGGGTTCATTTAGAGCTCTCTCAGGTTTTCATTATTATTTTCCTGCCGAACTGTGTCACTCATTTCAGCCGTTGTTATCTTCCAAGGTATGCAGTTCACATTTTTTTGTCTTTTGTTTTTTTTGAGGAGTTATTCATTTTTGATGAATGGATTTGATATGCACATAAAAGCTTTGAATAGAAAATGGGGCTGGGTTATGCAGGGCAATGACAAGACTTTTACTGGTTTGCAGAACTGCTGGCTTGGAAAGATGTGGATTAGAAAATACAGACACACACTTAGACACATCAATGCCATGCAAGGACTATTCCCAAGGATAACATTACATATCAGATATATCATGTTCACATGACATATGCCTTTTGGTGGTCTTATGCAAAATCTCTTATCGTACATGAGTAGTACATGACATTTTAGTTTATTTTAATTAATTACCCCAGTGGGAGTGAATCCCCTACCACTGGCTATGTACAGTAGGTGCTATGCCTTACCCTTTGAACTGCACAGCGAATGGAACCCCTAATCCTGGTAGATTAAGTTCCATTCATTACCCCTTAAGATACACAGGAAATGGGTCCACTAAACTGGTCAGTGTTATCGCCATAAACTACACAGGCAGTAGAACCCCTAATCCTGGCAGGGTAAATGCCATGCTCTATCCATTGAGGCTATGCAGGACCAAATAAATAAGAGACTGTGTATACTGAGGTTCATTTGTGAAGCAGAGTGGTGCTTTTTGAAACCAAGAAGCCTGAATGTCCCTTTTAATCAGAGGAAAATTAGCCTTTGCCAAAGTGCTACGTGCTTGACCCAGGTTCAAGTTGAATCCAGCCAATTAGAGACATGTTTGTCACATTCTGTCACTAGAGGCTGCTGTTGCACTGCGCCAGAGATGATTGGCCGGGGCTGTCGGAGGCGTGGGAGGTCCCCGTCATCCCCCATCTCTCCTGCCTTTCTATAGAAACGCAAGTTAATGAAAGTGGAGAGAGAGATTATGTTGAGCATTACGTTTAATTGGAGTTCTTTAAATAACACTGGAACGAGTGCGTTTGCGTGAGAGGAAGTGTGTATGTGTGTGTGTGCGCGCGTGTGCATATGCACGTGCGCGATTGGCGTGCGTGAGTGTGAGCAAATTTTTGTGCACGTGGAGGTTGAGTGCTCGTGGTTGCTTCTGTGATCGTCCTCTGCATGTTTACGTGCTTTAATTGCTCCAGCGCCGAGGAACGCGAGACCAACTATTTACGTACGGTGCTTTTCTCCCTCTTCCTCTTTCCTGCCGTCACTCATTTCCTCTCTCCCTCAACGATGCACTTGCTCTGCCTTTTTCTCCTTGCGTTACTCCCTCTTTGACCCAATGCACTTGCTCGCTCTGTCCCTCTAACCGATCTCTCTTTCAACCGCTCTCTATCCATCTCCTTTTCTCTCTTCCTTGCTCACTCCTACTGACTTTCTCTCCTTT
>OMKK01047441.1:0-10304 GCA_900302305.1 Polymixia japonica
CAGTATCAAGTCCTCTGGAATCTTCTACACCGACTCCAACGGCAGGGAGGTGCTCCAGAGAAAGTAAGCTCACTGCCTACAGACTGATTTACACAGGAACAAAAAGGGGCATCTGGTTTTTGGTTTTTTTAAATCCCGTCTAATATTTTACGACCAATCATTGAGTGAGTTTTGTCAGGGGGGGGCCCACTCCCCTTGGTGTTTCACATCTATGAAGGGACAGCAGGAGTAGGAGCAGTAGTAACACAGGGTGACACGAGACAAGGTTCTGGCAGCGTTCCAGCCTGCTCCAATAAGGTTACAGGTGGTTCTGGGAGGCAGGGCTCTTAATCACTGGAACATCTCCGAGCATGTTTCACAATCCCTGCAAAATTAAACTGTTAGGTGGTTGCGTGTTAGCGTGTTAGCGTGTTAGCGTGTGGCTAACTAAACTCAGCAGGGCATGTTAAGTAGTTCTGTGAGTGTTAGTGTGTGTGTGCAGTTGACTGAACACGGTTTATCACGTTAGGTGTGTATTTGTCGGCGTGTTTTAGTGTGTGGTTGCGTGAAGGCGTGAACACGGTATATGATGTTAGCTGTGTGTGTGTGTGTGTGTGTGTGTGTGTGTGTGTGTGTGTATGGTTGAGTGAACTCGGTGTGTCATGTTAAGTGCTTGTGTGTGATTGTGTGTGCGGTTGAGTGGACACAGTATATTGTGTGTATGTGTTTGTGAGAGCGTGTGTGTGTGTGTGTTAGCGTGTGGTTGGGTGAACTCAGCGTTTCTGTGTTGTTGCGTCCCAAAGGAAAGACTTCCGGCCCACATGGAACCTGAAACAGACAGAGCCCATCGCTGGAAACTACTACCCCATCAATTCTCGTGCTTACATCAAGGTGTGTACAAGCATGTAAAGAGTTTGATATCGAAATAAAATATCTACCGTTTCGAAAAAGACTCCATTTAGTTAAGTTGTTCCTGTAGTTGCAGTTGCATGTAAAAAATATAGTGGTAAATTATTGACACCATACGCTACCATTGTAACAACAGTTTGAAAAGAACATGGATCATATTCAGACACTGACAAGAGATGGACAAGATTGCCGTTATGGAAATAAAAGTTATTGTTGATTATTATTGAAGTATTTAGCTGTCTGGAGATTGTTACTCGCAAAACTAATATTTTAGTGGAAGTAATCACCTATGTTCTTCTTTTTTACTATTGAGCAAGGAACATAAGCTAACTAACATTGTTTTCCAAAATGAGTGATAGTGTTTCAATAAAACCTTTAGTTTAGGGTGAGAGAATGTGTTGACCCTCATTCACTTTCTTAAAAAATAAAAATGTCTTATTTTCTTTTCTTATGTTTGTGTGTGTGTGTGTGTGTGTGTGTGTGTGTGTGTGTGTGCTCAGGATGACAACAACCAGCTGACTGTGGTGACAGATCGCTCTCAGGGAGGAAGCAGCATCCATAATGGCTCTCTGGAGATCATGGTGAGACACACACACACACACACACACACACACACACACGCTCACTCATTAAGTACAGTTATACAGTTATGCCTTAGATTAAAGGCTAATAGGGGGGATTTTCAGGTAGTTAAGCTTAAGTAGACTCACACACATACACACATACACACACACACACACACACACACACACACAGAACATACTTTCGCTTTCACATGGTTTCTTGTCAGTGCGCAAGCACGCATATCTTATCAAACACACGTGGGAAGCCTCTAACCCTCTCCCCTCCTCAGCTCCATCGCCGGCTGCTGTACGACGACGTGCGGGGGGTGGGCGAGCCCCTTAACGAGACGTCTAACGAGTATCCGCAGGGCCTGGTGGTCCGCGGCCGCCTCCTCCTCTCCCTCAACCCCCCGCCGAGCGCGGCCGACGCACACCGGCCCCTGGCCCAGGAGGTCGTCCTGCAACCCCTGCTGACGTTCACAGATGGAGACCTTCACCCCAACGCCAGACTGGAGGTGAGAGGGAGGAGGAGGAGGAATTAAAATGAGGCACAAAGATCAATATCTCTGCAGAGATCGGCATAGTGTCACATTGCAGTTGATCCGGATTATGATTTTGGTTTCTTCCATCCTTGTGCCTTTTCTGTCTAGTTAGCTATTTCTATTTCTCTCTCTGGCCCCCTGTAGTTCTCTGGTCTCCAGGCTGCACTGCCCCCTGCTGTTCACCTGTTGACAGTGTCCCAGTGGGACAGAGACTCGGTGTTGCTGCGGTTGGAGCACCAGTTCCAGACCTGGGAGAGCAAGGAGCATTCCCAGCCCGTCACCGTCAACTTGCAGGTTACTTAGACAGACACACACACACACACACACACACACATGCACATGGGTTAAATGCAATTTCTGTTGCAAGAACTTCAAAATCCTCATTCTTGAAATCAATGCAGAACTGAGGAGAAAAAAAAGTTGTACATTACTTTCTGTCAATAAAAGTACACCCATGCTTAAGTTGTGGTAATAAAACATATATTTAATTTTGCTTACTTCCTAAATTACTTGCATAACAAAAATAGTGACATCAGTAGGTCTAGTGGTACAGTAACAATTCAGTGGAGCAAACTAGTCCTCCTTGGCCAAAGTCCCCCATGTAGTGGATAGGGGTGGGAATCACAGATTAACTCACGATATGATACTGTCACAATATATTGCCCGCGATAACGATGGTATCATGATACAGGCGATTCTGCTATACGCGATATATTGCAAGACAATCATCTACGATACATCGCAATATCTGTGTAACTGAAGAAAAATACCCCTAAAAAGGCAAAATAAGTTTTCAAAAAGCAGAAATCAATTATATACTAGGGCTGGGTATTGGGAAGGACCTCATAATACAATATGTATACAATACATAGGTCACAATACTGCTATACTCTACAGAATTTACTGAAAATTTATAACAGCTGTTTGTAAAGTTATAAAATCCCCCAAACTACCTACACCTGCCTCTCTGCAACTGAGCCAAACAGCCTTTTGATTTTGAGAAGTGCACCTTTGCTATATCATTGTGGGTATCGCTGGTGCGGGGGGGTTGTATGGGGGGGTGTTTGGTTCAAATAGTCCACGTCATTGCTCTGTTCTTCTGGGGTTGTTGTTTTTTTTTAAACCAGCCAGAAATAGCGACTGGGGTGGGACTTTAACCTTCGACAAATACGTGGACAAAATATTTCACTTTTTTATTTTGTTATGTTTGTTGCAAACTTGGTCTTGAATTGCATTCTAAGTGGCATTAAAAAAAGTCTTAAATTTGACTTCCTCAAACCTGCAGATAACCTGTTTATATGGCAAACTTTATCAGTGAAGCCGAAGGCAATGTACTTGATGTGATATTTCATTTGGTTAAAGCGGCAATGTGTGATATATTTAATGTTATAATAACATTAAAAGAATGCGGAGGTTCAGTGAAATATGATCTTCACAACAAATGTCTGCCACCTCAGGTCGCCCAGTGTGTTGATATTCCTTCTTTTCTAAACCATGTTTACAATCCCTGGCCTGACTCCTCCCAACAATCTGGGTACCTGTAGCATGTGAGGGTTTTGCTGGACAGGAGAGAGGAGCGACAGAGAGGTGCTGCAGGGGAGGGGAAAAGTCTTGTTTTGAACTGTAACGGCTTGTTGTTGTAATTCCCCTTCACTATCGGTAGAGAGGGAATATCGCACAATGGCGCTTTAAGAAAAACACAGCAACCCAACAGAATAATGTGTCTCTTAAGATCAGGTGTGCTGGGTACCTAGAGTGCAGGACACTTAAAGACATTAAATGAAACCTTAGTCTAACCCGACTTTATAAAATGGCCTCATTTCAAAGTGAAAGCCAGCCAAAAGTTCCAAACGTTTGAAAACACACTAGTATACACAAGTATACATACTAGCAAACACAAACGCATGAGAGAAAGACACTTAACCTAACCCCGAACTCCCTAACCCTAAAATGGGCCAAGACAACACACACACACCCCTACCTCACCCCACCTCTCCCCTCTTGTTACTGTAGAAGCTGTTTTCCACTCTGGAGGTGCTGGGTGTGTCGGAGCTGAACCTATCAGCCAATCAGTGGAAGGACGAGATGAGACGCATGGACTGGAAACCAAAGACAGGTACAGGACACCTGGGATAAGTTAACAGTAGCTGTGAGCATTTTGAAATTTGGCCAGCAGACTAACAGTTAGAGGGATTGTCCTTCAACCTGTCATACATGATCATTCTAGAGACACATTAATATTTGTTACATCTGTTGTCTGGGCACTGTGGCATTGGGCCTTTGACCCTTACTTATAATATTGGAAATGTAGGAATTAAAGCTGATTCTGTTTCACTCATAAGTCACGCTGGATAAGAATGTCAGCTAAATGCCCAAAAATTGAATAAATATTGGTATGGTCATCTGTTCAAAAATGTGTTCATATATGCCTTTCAGATGAGAAGCCCCTGCCAAAGCCCTCAGGAGACCCCTCGATATGGGAGGTGACCCTGAAGCCCATGGAGATCCGCACCTTCCTGCTCAGAGTCAGGCACAGATAGCCAATCACACTGCTCGGTTTCAAGTCAACTATTAATTAGCAACGCAGTGTCAATCTACCAAATCCCCTGCACCCTCTCTGATTTATTGTCTGGTTTTGATTTAACAGGGCTAGCGTTGATTGCATTCAGAAAATGTACGCACACCTGTAATTGGATCAAGAGGTTTTTCATCTATTGCCATTGCAGGAGGCTTATTCGGTCAACACTGCCCACGGCACTAAATCAAATCCACCTAATGGGTCAATTCATTCAGGCAGGATTCCCAAAAACATTACGGACCTTGTTCACCTCCATTGCATTAGGTGAGTGAAGGAGAACATAATCTAAAGATGCTTCTGGGGAACCTAACCCTGATTTTTAAGTGTGTGTGTGGATGTGACTCTGGATTCTGATTTTCCCCTTTTAGATGGTAAAGATCTGAGGGGTGTCGGTGTGTAAACACAGCCATTAATACTAATGGTTCATGTCCTGGGTGCTCTTGTCTATGTCTGAAACTTTCAACAGGGATAAAAACACTATTGCACAATCACATCAGTACATTACTGCTGTCAGATGAAAACATTGTATTTCCACGATGTTAACTTTTCAGGAATGAAGAAAAGGGACTTTTTTTTTTTTACCGACAACCATGTGTGTTTGAAATTTTACAGTGAGTTTTAAAAGGGTGTCTGAAGTTCATGAATCATACAATTTTCTCCAACTGAAGTAAAAATATAAAAATTGGAGATGCAAGGTTGCAACCTGAAAACTGATGTGGACGACGCCACTACCAATGAATTACTGAGTGTTTCTCTACATATTTGCTGAAGCTGCCTTTTCTGCCATAGATCGGTCACTCAGGGCCAGGGAATAGTCTCGGTCTCCTTGCTGAAACAAAAGTAACATTTTAAACCTCACCGCTGACCTTTGGGCAGAGGAATGCATTTTTCAGCCCATGCATCACGTTCTACAGTACCTTTTTCACACAAAGAAAGCCCTGTCCCGTTTAGAGATCTTTCTAGCAACAAATGGGTGCCAACTAGCTGTATGCAGGCAGCTGGGCTGACTGATCTGTGCAGTGAGTATAATCTTTGTATTTCTGTCAGACGTGCCTATGTGTGTATATACTTTTATAATGAACGATCTTATGTTGATCTCCGAGCAGCTGATATTAAAATACAGTTCACTTTTCTTTGTTACCTGTATCTCGGTGTTACACATGCACGTAGACACAAACACGCTTCAATAGTGGACTGTACTCTACTTTATATTGAAGATTAGTGGGGGGTGGAGGGGTAGTCAGCTACTTAAGATTTGATCTGACCAAGCGATATGTCCAACACACAAACAACAGGGGTGCTGTGTGAAGAGGTGTGCTAGCTAATCTCACACGTGTCCTGCAAGCTAAGACGTTATAAAACTCTAGAAAAGTGATGATGGACAAGCTTGTCTAGACATACAACACGCATCCAAAACAAACTGACATTTGGAGTTTGGGATAAGGACTTTTATTAGACCGTCACAACAGTCAAATAAAACAACGGGAACTTAAAGCTTTGGCATGGCACTGTCTTATGGATACATACGTTTCTAATACAGTCCTTTGCTTGCCTTACCTCATCTCAATACAAACTACTTTCACAATTGTTGCCCTGCCCAGGCTTGGCAGGACCTGTACATGATTTCGTCTGCAGAAAAAATTAAAAGGATAAAGATAAAGAAAGGACAAAGATGGATAAAAAGGAGGAGGAGAGAGAATCATTCCATCTTCTCTCCGTCTGTCTGCTCCAGATCATGGGAGTAGCAGCATTTGTCTCCGTGGGTGCAGGTGCCCTGGAGAGGAGGACAGTAATGAGTTGGCAAGAATGCAACAGCGACTGCTACCAGTGGTGAATACTGACTCCGCCAAATACTGATCAATTCTAACTGGATGGTAAATTGGTCCAACCCAGCTATTTTGGCAGGTAACCAACGGTGGCTACCTGCCAAAGTGGTTGATGGAGGAGACAATTTTACCAGCATTTGGCTGGTGTTCATTTCCCATCCTAGACATAACCACTTAACAAGTGTATAACAAATAGAGTAACTGTATCCAATTCATACAATCGGGCTTTTGCGTGCCAGTGCTATCATTACATGTTGTGCGCAAACATTAACAGCATACGCAGGAGAAGCGCCGTCATTATCGGGTGAAGAACGTTCTGAAGGAGATTCAATTCACCATCATATCTGTCTTCTCTAGCAGGCTACAGTGTTACTGTGTCATGAGGTAGGGCTGCAGTCAGTCGTGGAAAACTGTATATCAGTGTTTTACTTTTCTCAATGAATAGTTGTCAAATATTGGCAACATTGAAAGATTTCATCTAGAGTCTGCTGTAGGTAGAAATAGTCAAGAGGTTGATATAAGATGCCAAAAGTGCATTCGAATAATTTTGTTTCTCAAATCCTCAACATTAATAATGATCATTATAAATATTAAAGGGAATTATTATTTTAGCCATTACGGTGTATGAATAAATTAGGATAAATAAATGACGAGGACAAGACTGAGAGCCTGAAAGGGATACCTCCACATTTGAACATTTTAGCTAGTTTTTTCTTTACCCAACACTTTCTCTACATTTGTCCTCCTGTGTATTAGCTTATTAGCTTTTGTCCATAAAACCATGCGGCAGGGCTAGCTACGAGGTAAAGGCTAGCTAGCTAGCTACCCCCTTTTTTCAATGAGAAACACCAATAATAATAGTACGTTTTATTTACAATGCACTTTTCATTGAAAAGAAATCTAAAAAAGCTGCAAAAAAGTAATACAACAAAGCAAAAAAAAAGCAAGCAAATAACTAAATAACACGTCAAGCAGCGGGGCTATGAGCAGTGGTAAGTCGTTTAGCCGTTTTCTGTCAAGTGTGGGTGGAAGAAAAATTTATTAAAAGTTTAAAACATGAAAGTATCCCTTTAACTGGGGCTGCAACATGTGCAGTGAGGAGGCTAGTGCACTGGTGAACCACATCCCTTCCTGCACACCAGTCCTACTCCCTGTGCCAACTCCTCGGTGACGTCGGCGTCCCCTCCTGACAGAGGGACATACCTTTCTGAACCTCTTGCAGGGGTAGTTCTTCAGCTCGGAGGAGTCTGTGATCTGGTTCTTCCTCTTGTTCTGCCACTGCTTCCTCCTGGCGTGCAGCTCTGTAAAGACACCACCGCTGACACACACACACACACACACACACACACAGAGAGAGAGAGAGAGAGAGGGACAAGGGGGGAGGGAGGGAGAGGACAGAGAGAGGAAATGAGAAAAATTAAAGCAAATTACTGAGAAAATCGTTTGCGAATATCAATGTGCTACATCAGAAAAAAAAAACACTGAAGAAATACTGAATTTCTACAAAAGAGTTTTTAAGCAAAGACTTAAAGCTGCTACAGTATGCACGCTATTCTGACTGTACCAATAGTGAAGGGGAATTACAACAACAAGCCGTTACAGTTCAAAACAAGCTGAGACTTTTCTCCTCCCCTGCGGCACCTCTCTCTCTCCTGTGCATCAAAACCCTCACATGCTACAAGTGAACAGATTCTTGGGAGGAGTTTACAGTCAAGAAGGCATATCAACACACTGGCCGACCTGCAGAGGCAGACATTTGTTGTGAAGATCATATCTCACTGAACCTTCTGAAGTCTTTTTACATTTCGCACACAGCAGCTTCAAGGACAAAGCTGCCCAAGTGAAGGTCTGATATATACTTCTACACCAGTTATCCTGCACCATCCTTGCGAGATACAGGTCACTGAGTGGACAGAGGCTGCGTCAGATACCTGGCGTTGGCTCGGGCCTTGGGTCCCCAGTAGGCCTGCGGGTTCTCCTGAAAGCGGGTCAGGTGGTGTTTACGGGACTGGGGATTGGCGTCCTCCCTCACGGTGAAACACGCCTGCAGGCTACACATCAGGATCACAATCGATTTTATCATTTATTATGATTTCATTAAGTACAACAGAACCTCGAGGGATTTAACAACTGGGTTGGCAGGTAGCCTGAATAGGTTCTATCAGTGTCCATGTGCAGATTAGATGGGTTCAGTCGATCTCTCAGTCTAGTGTGTGTAGGACGGGAATAAACACCATCTATACATCTATTCTCACACACACGCCATTTTACTGTTTTTTCCAGGCCTATAGCGCTATTATTGTTAATCTATATTTGTATTGTTATGACAATGTGTTTATATAGTCTTGTGCTGTTACTGCTGTTCCCGCTGATTAATTTATGATTGATTTAATGGATCCCGCACTGCATGGTTCCCCTTTGCATTTTACATTCCATTTCCTTTGCATTTTGAGGCTTTGTTGTGTTTGTAATAATACCGATAATTACAACCATAACAAGCTCAAGACATCGGTGTCTCTGGAACATCCAGCGCCGTCCAGTCAGCTAGGAATGTGTGTGTGGTGTGTGTGGTCTCACCTGGGTTCAGTGGAAAGGATCTTGAAGGCGGGGCTACTCTCCGACAGCTTCTCCCTCTTCACCGGATTGGCCTTCTCCTACAGTACATAACCAATCAACACACGGTCAGTGCTTTTAAACGTACCGGTGACGACAACAGGTCATTCGTCCGCGAGCTCGCAATTTCACAGGCAAACTTGCATATTCACTCTCAATTTCACACAACAGAAGTTACATATTGCAGCATGGACCTCTCTTACACACACACTGTATAATAGTGCTTCATAGCCCATTAAAAGAGGCATCCAAATGTCATGTCCATCATGTCCATGTTTGATACATGATGAAACTGGCATCAACTTTTATGCTAACAATGTCTTATATTGTTGTTATATGAGGCATTGTTAGCATAAAAGAAATTGATCGCCAATATCTTTCTACCAAATCCTGTATTCTACCATAACAGACCCATATATGAAACAAGGTATATATATAGGTAAATATTATGCACTGTACATTGGGGTGTTGTCAAATGGCAAGTATTGCCAACAGTACGGTAACACATTCATTATCTACTGTTCTGCTCCAGCATAGGCCAGAGGAGCGAAATGAGTGACAGCTACCCAACAGCGCATGATGTCCCAGATAACAGAAGGAGGGGCGTCCGTCTTGATGCCGTTTTTGCAGGCGTGAGAGAGTGAGACCCTGTGACCTGCGTGGAGGAGGGCAGACCTGGAGAGAGAGGGAGGGAGGGTGAGTACAATACGTGTACAGCAATTTGTCCTGGTAACGTCAGTGCAGAGACATATTGGCAACCTGCAGGGCTTCGCAGTGCGTACTGACACATGACACAGGAGCGACAGGGTCTCGCATATGGTGCAAAGGAACAATGCATATCACTCTATACATTCAACATTAAAGACACAATTTGTTTATAATTTCAACCTCTAGTAGTTAAAACGATGCTGTGGAAAAAATGCAAAACAGGCAATGCCTGCATGGAGTAATAATCACTGTGTATGTACGTTTGCTAGGACTGTACAATTTATTGTAATGTCTACATCACAAGAAGATGCCATTTGGTCCAGAGGGGAATATGTAACACAGATTATTCTGGTCCCATGCCTTCAGATTTTTTTGTTTTTTAATTCAGGATTAGTGAGGTTGGTCTCATTTAATCCCCCGCAAGATATTTTTGTTGGTTATAAACTGTTGGTTACCTGCCAGCAGGGACAGCCTTATAAACGCAAATGTCTGCCAATTTCCAATTTCTTTTTTGGTATCGATCCTATTGACGCTAGAATCGATCTTCAAAACGAGATGTAGTATCTGTAGTAATGATACTTTTCAC
>OMKK01047443.1:3783-17161 GCA_900302305.1 Polymixia japonica
TTTTTTTTTTTTTGGGGGGGGGGGACTGTAGGGCCCCTACATTTGGTCTTGACGGGCCCCCAGATGCTAAAGTAAGCCTGTGCTCATGGCAACACAATTCAATTTATTTTTCTTGCTTTCCTGGTAGACTTATTAAGGCATACAATGTCCACAAACCTCTTGGGGTAAATACCTCATTCTGTACTTTTACTCTATTGAGAAAATCTGAAGGATAAAATGGAAAAAAAAAAAAAAAAAACTAGTTGAAAAACTATCTGTGCGCGCTCACTGTCAAACAACACACAAGTGTGGTGCGCCTCTTTAGTATTACATGGTATCGGATCGCCGCCCCTAGATGTTAGAAATTGTGGCCAAAAGCCTTGTCGCTAGAGGGCAGATGTCTTCATAACATAAGGATCACGTCCAACATTTGTTGTAATTTTCTGTTTATACATTTCTCTCGTAATATCGTCTAAACTAGCACAGTACGGGCTTTCCTCCATCTCGTCCGTTCTGCTTTTCACTTCCTGCCCTCCATCTGAATTTTGCGCACCATCGGACATCACGTGACTGCAAACAACGTATGGTGTAACTTCATCACTCAGTCAGTGAGTCACTCGCAGACGCTCGCTGTTATATGTGTGGCCCCCGCTGTTGCGGTCCAGCCAAGAAAAAGCTTTCAAATTTCTCTGGTAAATGAGGCCATGTAGAACAATACACGTATAGTACTGGGGCTCGGTGGTGGTTTATGGGTAATATCCCTCCACCGGCACATGCTGCATGAATAATCAGATCTAATCTAAAATGACACTGAATCACACTGAGACTAGCCTTTTTTTCTTTTTAACCATTTACAAAACACAGAAGTCTACAACTTTGGGTCTGGATATTCTGTATGTGTGCTTAACCTTCTGGCTAGTGATTCCACTACACAGCCTTATTGAACGTGAAATCTATTATAATTTTTATATATTTTTTAGAAAGATGTAGTAGAATATTTGTGTCTTGTTATCCAATCATATATCTTGTTGTGGTGTGTCTAAAACACTGCCTTACTGCCATTTCAGTGTGACATGAATTTAACAGGGTGTGACAAAATGTGTAATTGGCATGCCTGGCAGACCGTAATTTTTCTTGTCAAGGAGATTGACATTTATTAAATTTAGCTCACACTAAATGTTGCTCTTTCCCAGGGAATATAGTGAACTGACATGAGGAAAACAAACAAAAAAATTGTGATATTAAATGTTTCACATTACATTTATTTTAAATGTTGTATGTATGTAGTACCTGAATACCTATAGCAAATCTACTTTCGTCTAATTGTAAACTACTGTACATAGGCTGTAATTGTTTTAGTAAGGAGCAAACTGTGTTCAGGCTCATAGGGTAGGAGTCTACTGTTTATGCCATGTGAGTTCAATGACAAGTATATCAATGTCAAAGCTTTCTAATTCCAGGGGCAAAATTGATATAGCCCAAGCCTGATTTGTGCAGGTGCCATGCACACTGACTGAGTGACCTGGAATTACCACTCCTTTCTTCTAAATAGAGTCTTTAAACATGAAAAAGTTACGGGCTACATCTTAAAAAAAAAAAAAAAAAAAAAATTGGTATGATACAGCTGTGAAACTGCATCTTCTCATCCTCAGGGTGGTTTTTGAGCACTTTAGATTAGATTAGATGCCTTACCTTCAACAAGGAAAGACGCTGTCAGGGGAAATATTAGCATTTCAGCCTTCAGTCACTGTCTCCAACTTAAAGACTAGCATGTTGCCTTTTGGTCTTATGGGTATGAGATATATTATTATGCTCAATGTCATATTTTGATATTTGGTTATTAAGGTAAACTTGCGAAACCAGTTTTCATACCCTGTCCTAATACCTGCACACCTATATAGTATATGACCACATACACAAGACAAAATAATTAAAGATCTGTAAACAATCGCCTCAGAGGTGCTTTACTGAAATCAATCCAAGATTATAGGCTAGACATTGAATTAAATCAAAAGCAACACTTGGAGAGCACATTTAGAATAGAATGTTAATGTGACAATTATGGCTTAGCTTTTATCTGCCTGGTTGGAGGGAGGGTTGCTTGCTAATGACCACTGTGTTTTGCAACAATCAACTCAATCCACAAACCCCGGGGGTGGCAGCTGTGTGTGCAGGGTTTGCATGATTGTGTGCGTCTGTGTACGCGCACACATGCGTGTGTGTGTGTGTGTGTGAGTAAATGGAAAAACTAGTGCGTAACCCGTTGTATAATCAAACAACGCACATGGAGGACGGATGGTTCCAGAATCCATTCATGATAGCAGGATGAGCATCTCATGAATTTTCAACGTATCACCAATCTCAGTGTCTATAACCTCATGTGTTTGTAAATGATCGTTGATCATGTGTGTCAACATCACCTAAGGACAACCAAGAGAGGATATATACTATATAACATGAATGTGTTGTAGTGCATTATGCACATGACCTTCACAGAAAGTGTTATCCTTCTTCCTGCATGTATGGCAGTCAACTGACACAGGACTAATGGTAAATGGACTGCATTTATATAGCACTTTTCTAGTCCGTCGACTACTCAAAGTGCTTTACAAATCATGCCTCTCATTCACCCATTCGCACATCGATGGCGGAAGCAGCCGTGCAGGAGAGCACACAGCAGCTCATCGAGAGCAGTTAGGGGTTCAGTGTCTTGCTCAAGGACACTTCGACGTGCTCCCAGGAGGAGCCGGGGATCGAACCAGGAACCCTCTGGTTACTGGACGACCCGCTCTGCCGCCTGAGTCACCGTTGCCCCATTCTATGCAAAAGGAATGGCGTATATCCTCTCTTGGGTGATGTTGACACACATGATGAAAGATCATTTACAAACACATGAGGTTAGAGACACTGAGATTGGTGATTGAAAATTCATGAGATACTCGGGCTGCTCTCATGAATGGTTGCTGGCCCATCCATCCTCCATGTACATTTTTGGATTATATACTGGGTCTAGTTTTTCCATTTACTCACGCACACACACACATACACACGTACACACACACAACACACACGCATACAAACATGTAAACAATGTCTATAATTCCTTATGAACAACTTAGAACATGACCGTGCTCATAGTGCATTATACACATGGCCTTCATAGAAAGTGAAATAAGCTTAGAATTATTTATAGATTTGTTTAATGAAAAAAAGGAGGCGTGATCAATCAATACATGATTACCATAATGACGGCGTGTCTACACAAAGGTAAAGGTGACAGAGTTGACAAGTTTGTTTCTGAAACCAGCACCATCGACAAAACGTAGTGAGTTGACGGTGAAAAACATTTATTGGAAAAAAGGCTGTAACCTACAATTCCAGCGCTTCAAAACACGAGCAAAAAAACAGACACAGACGATCACGGTGAACAGAGGCTGCCTGACTTGACAAAACAGCCACAGATAAGACCAAAAAGACATAGGAAATTGAGATAGTTGTCTTTCGTTCACCCCGGTGCCTAACTGAATTTTGTGAGGATCATCAGAGGAGTCCTTCAGTGAAATATGAACAAGTTCGACACCGCTAGTCAGAGGATGTCCTAATTCATTATACAAGCACGTGGCACGCAGGGGTAGTAGAACATGGGCATCATCTCCCAGACGGGAAAGTATTTCACAGCGGCAGACGTTCCTCCTTGAGTTTTCGGCATTAAAGGATCGACTGCAGGACCAACAAGATTTAACCGGATTGCACTCTTGCGTTCAGTCTACGGTGAGGGTCTTTAAGAAAGGCTGTTGATAGGCTGATGTTAGCAATGAGTGTCACAATTGAGTGATTTTGGTGTTTTATTTGATCCGAATATGCAAACATAGTGCCGGGGGGGCAGGAAGGAAGGAAGACAGACAGAGGACGACAGACGGAGGAGGGGAGAAAAAAAAAACAAGTAGGAAAGACGCAGGAGAGGAAGTATTGTGAGAGACGTATTTTTGCGTTATGTCATTGTGTCTGCAAAACTGGAAACATAACATGAAAAATTAATATGACAGCATAGGAACATTTGGGTAAATGAATATTCATGCCCTGGATGGCTCAAACAACCACAACCAGTCTTAAAATGTATTTCCTGCGTCTACAGACGCGCATTCAGTTCCTTTTGTATGCTAACTGCATTTGCCTGATTGCTTTTTTCCGTTTGTGAACGGTTTGTTCAGAGAAAGACCTTGGCACGGGATATAAGGCACCACTTAATCCTCTGGCAATTGGATATAAAGGATAAGAAACAATGTGAATGCATGGCACAATAACCGTGCGATGATGCTTCTCAGTGGTGATCATTCCGGCACATTCTGGAACAGCATGCTCAATGAATTTTCCGGTTATACTGTATGCCTCGGTTCTTGCCAAAAACCAGCTAACTACATTGACAGAATGTGTTGTTTATATATGACCCATCAAAGATGGCCCCTTATTTTGGGTAGATATTTTACATGCTTTGGGTCTGACCCAGGGCTTCATTTGTTCGAGACCGGCGCCTGTTTGATTGGATCCGGCACCTCCTTTGTCACGCACAAAATCTGTGAATAAATTCGGTAATATTTAATGTTATCTGTTCTGTCGTTCCTTTATCTCCCACTGAAGTTACTCGGAACTTAATCGCTTGTTTGCCTATTTTGGATGCATTTTAAATCGCCGCTGTTGTTTCAGACCCTTCTGGACAGCGCTGGTTGTCGCGCGTAGGGGAGCGTGCACCGCACTGTAGACTGGCAAGTGGTTTAATGCTTTCTTGGTGTAACTATTTTGGCATATGATTACTGTAAACCCTGCAGCTAAGCGAGTGGTTGTTTGTGCTGTGAAATAGAGAAATGAGCATGGCAAATGAAAACGTTTAAGTCCCATCATTGTGGGCATGATATGTGCATGTGTAGCTTACTACTCTGGGCTTGATTGTCACGTCAGATGCAATTATTCTGATAATAGGCTAGCTGCGTTACACACTGCTTTGTTTGTGGTGGCAGTTTTGTTTCGTTTTAACAAGTCAAGTCAAGTCAAGTTTATTTATATAGCCCTTAATCACTTTACATTCTCAAAGGGCTTCACAGGTCCACAATCACAGGGAATTAAACGACACCCCCTGACCTTAACCCGCCATAGAACAAGAAAAAACTCCCACAAAACCTAATTAGGAAAAAATGGAAGAAATCTTGGGAAGGAATACAATGCGTTGGGTGGCGTCCCCATTCCAGGATGGTCAGGAGTGCAATAGGTGCCGAGTGGGCAAATTACAATCAAGTTACAAGTTACAAACAGCTAGCACCTAGGCGTTATCCAATGTGCTCCAGGCACTGTGGATTTTTTGATGCATTCCATAACTTTTTCTCTCCCCCTGACCCGCCGGAACAGCACCCTCTCTGTGTTCCGGGACCTCGTGATTAACAAATGAAGCACTGGTCTGACCAAAATGAAGATCTTGCATGTTAATTTGTAGATTTTTTTTTTTCTATGCATTGAGAAGGCCATGCCAATTTGGAGACTGGCAGGTGAGCCGGTGGAGCTGAAATAGGAGACTGCTGCAGCACAGGCACTGGTGACAGCTGCAGCTCAGACTCAATGGATTGCTGCAGCACAGGAACAGGAGACAAACGTGCTGTTGAGACAGCGGACAAACATACAGGAAGAGGAAGCTGCTGCAGCACAGGAACAGGAGACAAAGATGCTGTTGGGACAGCGGACTCACATGCTGTCAGGACAGCGGACAAACATGCTGTTGGGACTGCGGACAAGCAAGGAACAACAGACTCACATGCTGTTGTAACAGCGGACAAACATGCAGGAACATGAAGAGGTTGAGCGTCGCCAGGGGAGGCTGGAGTAACAGGCTTGGGAGAAACAGGAGGAGGAGAGGTGTTGGCATACAACTTCCGCCTGATAAATGCCACCAACTGGGCAAATTCAGGGTCCCGTTTCCAGAAAACCACAAGGGCCTCAAGGAAACATGGATCTTCATTTACAAAAACCTCCTGTGTCACTCCAAAGTCATGCCAGGAAAAAGGCAAGCAGGGCAGCGGAGACTCTGTGGCACTAGGCAGTGGAGGCTCTGGGGTGCTGGGCAGCGTAAAAAGCTGACGGCTTCAGGAACCATGGAGACCACACTTTCATCTGGAGGCTCCTCTACAAGGGTACCCAGGTAATATGGCAAGGCGAGACATGGGACTGCTGGGGTTTTCCAGGTGCAAGATCAGGACAGGTGGATAGCGGGCTAGCTGTCTCAGGACTGGCAGGTAGCGGGCTCACGAACCCGAGTCTAATTGACTGGCATGTGGGCTGGTTGCAAGTAGTCCTGGGTGCCTTAGGGAAAGGCTCAGGCAGGAAAACAGGCTGGCGGCTAGCAGGCCCAAAGATAGCAGGCCCAAAGCTAGCAGGCTGGTGACTAACAGGCACAGAGCTAGCAGACGAACCGCCTGGTTGCTCAAGGTTCATAAGCCTCCTAAACATAGGCGACAGGCTGAGCAGGTAACTGTCCGCTGGATTAATGTCGTTGGTCAGTTCGTACCGTTACGTGGTGTGGGGCAGATGAACCCAAACGCAGACACAAAAGGCGGAGGCAGTTAAATAATGAAAGGTTTTACTGAAAAGGTTGAAAAGGAGTCTCAAACAAAGACAGGCTAACTCACTCATAAGTCCAACTGGGGGAAAAAAAAACAGGCAGGCAGGTCAAAACAGGTACAGGAACAACTGGAGCCAAACAGAAACAGGACTAGGTTGACTAGAACATGTGAGTTCAGTAATGTAACTAATAGCGATGACCAACTGACACTGAGATCGGGGAACACACAGACTGAATACACTTGGGAGGAAAGGATAACGAGGGAATGGGCAGCAGGTGCAGACGATTACCGAGCGGGGAAACAGGTGAGCAGGAAAGAATGTCCGGGGGCATCTGGTGGACAGGTGGAGAAATTGCAGGGACCAAGGGAAACACACACACAGGGGCTTCAAAAGGAACCGTGACACGTTCTGCATAACTAATCCCCCCCCCCGCTCTCCACCTCACTTTACCTTTGCACAACACTTCCACTTCCTCTCCCTGTCAAGATCGCTTTCGCGTGTGAATCGCACAGGTTCAGAGATCGAAGCAGAGGATTCCAGCATAAATAAAGATTGAGAGAGAGAATAAAAGTGTGAGATAAAGAGTGTTTGAAATCCCCTCCGGTCTCCATATTTAAATGTTTGTCGTGACTTCGCTTATGTGTTTTACTGTAACCTTGCTGTCTGCTCGGCTTGTTCGGGTTTGCACCCTGCAGCCTTGTGTGGACTGCTTAAGTAATCTGACAGCTACTTAGTCATGTCAGAGTGAATATGTACCCACACCCTCCCTCCATCCTTAGCATTTTTTTTTTTTTTGCAAATTAAATAAAGCAAGCCCGGCGTTGAAGCGAAAACCTTCATGTTTACAGCAGGAAAAAAAAGAGCTGCTCTCGATTGTTACTCAAATCTAAGAATTATTATTTTTTTTTTTTTAATTACAAAGAGTACATCTGTTACAGCTGGTCTAATAGACAAACCACGGATCTTTATGAGATTCTTATTAAAGTAAACGGTTTCCTCCATCTCTGTCCTCAAGGTTATCAGAGGTGTGCAGGTTCCTGCAGTACTATAGAACCAGTGTTTTTGCAGAGTGTATAGAGGAAATGAAAAAGATGCTATCAGCCGGTATGACTGGATCCCACTATGTGCCTTTAAAGTCTAACTGTCAGGTCAACAATATGGTGGCAGTATTTTCAATCCGTTCTTTATGATATATGACCTACTACATATAACTATGGTTAGTCGCTGTACACTACACTAAACTGTATGTATTCATCTTTTTTTTATAGGCATGATCTCAACAGGAGTAAGGAGATGATATTTTCTGGCAGTAGATAGCTGGCAAGTTTAACATCATGACAATTTAAAAACCATCTAATCTGTTTGTGCATATTCTGAAAGATAGTGCATTTTTAATGGGTCTTGTCTTTGCGGTTTGGATAAGGATTGGATGGTGTGTGAAGGTTAAAACAATGCTGAAGAGGACACACATAAGCTCTAAGAGTTTATATGTAAGAGTAACAACTGCAGAAGTTACTCACGGCAGTATTCATATCGTAGCTGCGTCGGTTCTGCGTCTGTCTCCGTTTAGCCGGTGCTGTGGAGCAGATGGTGTTGAGGAATGGGCAGGGAACAGTTGGTCTTAATTAACCTTTCTATTTTGTGGTTCCATTAATGTCAATCGGGTGGCGTCACCAGAGATGGACTCAAAATGCAGAGAATAGGCCACGGGGTGCAAAAAAAACGGGAAGATGAGCAGGGATGGGATGTGAGGGGTCAGCGCAGGAGAAGATTGAGCGCTGAGACAGAGAAGGGTCCAAGGACAGACTGGAGGGAGGCGGGACGTGTGGGAAAAGGGCAGGACGGGTCCTGTTACCGCTGACATCGCTGTCTGTATGACAACATGTGTGGAAGAGCAAGGTTGCGGTTGGCCCTTATGCTCAGTTCTTCCATGAAAAGTATGTTGTTGCCCGGCACTCACTAGCAATTAAGATGTGATAAGGATGACAAAATAACAAACTGAGTGGTCAACCTGTGAGTTGATTAATAGAGACTATCGGTTTGACAAGAAACACAACAAATACTTTAAATGCTTCTAAATTGACCTGGTTGTCTCTGGTATTACTCTGCAGCAGGACGGGCGATGTTAATTGCTCTCTTAAACTGAGAACTTAAACTTGTTTGTCAAGTTGTCTAGACGAATCCTGTGGTAAAGACATGGAGCGGAAGATGCGGATCACCTTTTAGCATAAATCAAATTGCAGATTTAAAAGTACATATCTGACTGAAAATACATGTACTGGGAAAATAGTGTCAAATTGCTGAGCATTTCAATATTCACAGTAAATAACATTGTGCTTTGGTAAGAGGACAATATGTTATTTCACTCTTAATAAAATATCATGGGCAGCATATTTCCACACATCCTTGAACAAATATGCATGATTTAGTTACTGTATGGAAATAGTTGGTAAATTGCTCGAGGATTTCATCTTGTTCTTATTATTATTGCATTTCAGATTGTATAAACCTCTATAAAGGGCCTATTTGCATTAAATGTAGTCCATAGTTGACTGGCAGGTCAAACAAATTTAAATTTTACTTGCAGACATGAAAAGTCATGCTGCCTCAAGTCCCGCCTCACCGTGGTCACTGTGGAAGATTGATCTACAAGACACGCTCAACAATTAATGCAAACATCGATTTCCTGCTTGGGATTAGTATAGTGGACAGCTTTCAGCAACAGCTATGATGTCTTGGACCTGAGGCAAATTTTGTTCTCTGATAAGTCAAAGGACGCGGAGGCTAGAGAATACTCAACAACGCCAGACTGAGGAGTGAAATAGAGGTCAGGCCATGGAAGCATATGATACATGGAATATTGTATATGGAATATGGAAGTTAGTTCCCGCCATCTTGGTGATTTAAGAGACACCCAGATAAAGTGTCAACATAGTATATTAATTTAGCTTGTTTTTATTACTGAAAAAATAAAAAAATGCTGAAATTGTATGCTGACTGTACATTTTCTGATACATGCTAGAATACTGGCAGCAGTAGTGAAGTTAGGTCATAACAGGCCTCTGACAGCTGCTTATGTTATCCATAATTTTAAGTAAAGGGTATGAACTACTTCTTCTGGCAGCCCTGCCAATGGTTATGTTAGTATCACTGTGACTTGTTAAAGGTGCTATCAGTAATACGTTAAAATAAAATCAACTATTACATTGTATGGTAAGATATAATATAATGGTGATTATACCGTGTATACTGAAACACTGCGCTTTGTTTCGGTTTGTTACCGCGGCAACACTATGCATGCCGATCTTACTAATGGTAAATAGCGCTTATATATCGCTTTTCTAGTCTACTGACCACTCAAACCCATTCACACACACATTCATACACTGATGGCCACGCGAGGAGCCCACCTGCTCATCAGGAGCGGTTAGGGTTTCAGCGTCTTGCTCAAGGACACTTCGACACGCTCTCTGGAGGAGCCTCGCTAGACGACTACCTCCTGAGCCACGCCGCCCCCAGCACCTTTAAGGATTATCCATCCTCGCGGCATATTTTTTTTTTTTTCCTACAAGGCTACGTACAGCAAACTCTCTTCCACCTGACATATACCAAGATGGATGGTAATGATCAGCCTTTACATTACCGTAAACTATGCAGCTGCATGGAGTGCCCTCTCCTCCCCGGTAAGTCATTAAAAGTGCATCATCAGAACCCTCCTTCACACCTGGAGAACCAGGTGCAGGGCCACGACCTGGTACATGAGAACAAGGTGAGCTCAAGAAGTAGAGAATGCACCACATGGGAAGTCTGGGAAGCATTAACGTTATGAGGGCTTTGCATGGTGTGTGTGTGTGTGTGTGTGTGTGTGTGTGTGTGTGTGTGTGTGTGTGTTTGTGTGGTGCGGGGGTTGGTGGGTGTTTTGTGGTGTGTGTGTCTGTGTGTAAAGGGAGAGGGGGGGAGTAAGTACACCGAGTCCTCCTAGCTAAGATCTGCCAGACTGTTTACCCTCAGCCACAGGGCTTTTTAAAGACCTGCAAACCTGCAGGAGCGCTTATTAGAGGAACTGGTTACTCAAAGCCTGGTATGCGACTTCTCACTCTTTCAGTTTCGCTCTTTTCTATTTGAGTGGGTTGTCCTCTTGTTACCGTGTCTCTGTGCCTCGGTGCTCTGCCTTTGGGGAGCTGCACTATGTAAACCTGGGCTGGGTTAGCTATTTAAAGGACAGTGGACTACATTCAGTCTTGACAGGGGAACAGAGCCGGTGCGCCCGTCTGCCGGCACAGACCACGTTCCCTGCAATGTAACCCGATTGGAGGAGGAGGCATTCGGTGTTGCTTTTCAAATGCATATTTTAATTTAGAAACAAACTGAAATTAATCCATACGTTTCTAATATCTAACACTGGAAATACACCTTAAATTGGGAGACTGATAAATTAAGCATTTTCTTGTCTTGAGACATATTGGTTTAACATTCCCAACAGTTGTAGTCCATTCGAAGATTTGAAAAGCTCAACTAGGTGTGAAAGGGTAGATTTCTTGTTCCATGCAAGAACCGCTGTTCTTTACAATGTGTTCCCATGGCAACCTGGGGACCCGCACTGCTGCCACCAACATGGCACTTGTGGGATGTTGAGCATGTCTGGTCTATTTAAAACAGCTCCAATACACAGACGCACACAGAAAACCTGATAACCTGATGTCACACCAGCTATTTGTCAGACATAACCATTGGGCACCTGGAGAGTAGGGGCTTCTGGGAAATGCTGTGGTCCTGAAGTGTTATGTGTGGCTCAGTGTATAGTGTTGACATTAAGGGTTATGTTCAATCCCGCCTGGGACCACCCATACTGTAGATGTGAACCGACATTTTACTAGTGAAAGCAATTTTAGTGGACAGCAACCCATAAACTCTATCGTGTTTGTAGACCTACAGTAGAAGTCCTTGCTGAATTGCTGTGTCCCTGTGATCTCCTGCCACATGTATTTGAGGTTAAACAGACAAAATGACATGTCAAATGATAAATGACTAAAGCCAGGATAATTAAGTGCTAACCTCAAATCCTCCCACGGGAACTTTAGAACACTCCTTAATAAATCAATATCAACCGATCATTATTCCGGATCCAGGCCTGATAAGCCCACCTACTTCTGCGACATGCTCTGCAGTGTCTCACGCTCCTGCTTTCTACGGCACCATTGTAAACGGCTCCACCTCCATCCTCTTGCCAATCTGGGTGCCTCCCCTCCTGCGTACCGAGCGTTGTCATTAATCAGTTCCTGCCTTCTTCCCAGGGCGCCCAGACACTGTGGCAGTGGTAATGACCTTGGAGACCCGCTGGCTCTGCTCTGCTGCGTCAGCTCTAAACCACAACGGGAATAAATGTAGCATCTCCCGCCGAGACCATGGTGGGAGTGTGGAAGGACAAGGGTGTTTGCTTGCGTTTGTGCGCGTGTGTACACGTCGCGTGTCCGTGCGTGAAACGAGCGCTCGCTGAAGGGACAAGAGAGAGGTCGAAAGCACGTTAGCCGCTGTCACCAGCCGCTGCGGTTATGTGAACCGTACTGCACAATGTTCAGGGCCAAAACATCCTGTTGACCAGGAAGTAGCCGCTGCTGTCTCTGACCTGCCATGACCTGCCATTAGAGCAGTCTTTATGGCGAATAAGAGCTTTTAACTGCTCCATATTAGATAAACATGACATGGGATGAGAAGCAACTATCGCTAATCCTCTTAAAAAACATTCCAGTCAGAACTATATTATAACAATTTGAGAGCAGTTCTCACATTAGTATGTGTAAATAGGGTTAGAACATGAGTTTATGTCTACTGCGTTTATGGCATTTGATAGCTGCTGTTACATTCTAGTGACGCATGGAAGCCAACCCCATAATTGGATAGTAAATATTTATTCCAAACTGTGGCTTGTACTAGCAAACGGCACGTCTGGGCTTACACTTGATCGGTTTGTTTGAGCAAGTGTGGTCTGCTTGTGTGTCTGCCTATGTGCGTGTGCGTGTGTGTGTGTTCCACCATGGTAATAACAGAGTCACAGTTAATATTTCTCCTAGGAGGCGCTAGGGCTCTTAATCTCTTCTGATCCACAGATTTACACACCCACACACACACACACACACACATACTATATAAATATATTTCTACACCAAGCCTGCTAACAATTGGCATGCAGAACCACGGAGCTGCGCCACACAATCTGGCATGTGACACACACACACACACACACACACACACACGCGGTCCGGACATAAACACACATGCAGGCGCACGCGCACACAGGTGCCAGCAGGGACCTATGGGAAAAAAAACACGCAGCGGGTCCTGTTCGGGGACCGCGGCGCCAGATATCGTTCTGCCAGCGGTCGATCATCCACAACGCGGTGGAGGCGACTCAGCGCCAGGGTCTCATCATCTCCTCCAGGCGGCTCTCACCTCCAGACCCCGACGCTGTTGAGCACCGAAGCATCTATCATTCTCCCGGCCTGACACCTACGGGATTTACCGCCCTCCCTACTTCAATTATTCAGAGGCAGAGCAATTACGGCGCGGTATCGGAGTCGCTGTCGACGGCCGACGGCAGCCGAGCTGAAAGTGACTGAACCAGCGTTGTGACACTTCTCATTATCCTCCAGCACTTTGCGATTACCGGCACTTTGCGGCAAACAGGTATTAGTGTGCGCGCGCGCGTGCGAGAGCGAGAGAGAGAGAGAGAGAGAGAGAGAGAATGAGGGAGAGAGGGAGGCGGAGAGAGAGGGAGGCGGAGAGAGAGGGAGGG
>OMKK01047493.1:0-10261 GCA_900302305.1 Polymixia japonica
ACTTCAAACACTGTCAGGCTGAGAAGTGGAAAAAAAGCGACGTGCTGTTGATGGCTATCTCCCTCTCCCACTATCATCCCTCTCTTTTTCTCTCTCAGTTTGTCTGAGGTTCAACCATCTATCTGCTATCTGATCTAGCTCAACTAGCCAGCAGCATCCGGACCATGTTTCTGTAAGGTCTATATTATATCCAGGCGACCGGTTAAGGGCAGTAAAGTCAATCTAATGATACAGATGGCTGGGCTACGGGATGTGGACAGGTTACATGATTTAGCTCACGTATAAATGCCCGCAGTCTTTTAAACAAATTAAGGCCAATCACACCGAGCACTTAGTGTTGTTTTTTTTCTGTTTTGATTAACAAGCAAATAATGTAGCTCTCACAATGTCTGTCTTCATTTATCAAACGAGATTAGATTTTGACAGTGCACAACATCAGTGTATTAAGTACTATGCAGTATCCTGTTTAACACATGCTGCCCTGTCATTAAGGTCTAGAACAGGTTGTATCTACTCACTTGTAACGGTAAGCCTATGTGGAACAATGGGTGGAACTAAGTTTCATTATTGTGCTCTCTGGCTAAAAATACAAACCAGCCAGTCAGACATATTGTTCTGCAACTAGTTTTAGGCCTCAGATGATACATAGGCAGTACGCAGGCCTGATGTTTCTAAGTTGGTTTGTATATAAGATAAAATAAGATGACACTTTATCTATCCCCATGGGGAAATTACATTGTAGGCAGTATAGACAATGACAACATAGTCTGTATGACATAAGTCTTGAGGGATTCACTGGTTGAATTGACCTCCTCTTGCACAGCAAACTATGTGCGTTTGTGTGTGTGTGTGTGTGTGTGTGTGTGTGCACGTCCATGTCCGTGTGTCCATGTGTCCGTGTGTGTGTCTGCCTGATCCGGCCATGGTCTGGAGGAAGGAACAATGGCATTCCTGTGCTCTGAGCTCCAGGTGGCTGTGGAAACCCAATCCCAAACCAAGCCTTGCTGGCACACAGAGCGCCGGGAACGCAGAATTTTGCTGCCTCCCTCCGGAGCCATAGGCCAGAATAGAACTATTGTTCCAGACCAGCTCAGAGCAACAAATGCCCCAAAGCCACCCTCCAAGACAAGCACTTATAAACATGCAACAAACACCATACACACAGACCCACAACTGCATGCATGAATGTACACACAGACGCACACATTTTAAGTGATCCCAAGTCCATGAGAAAGCACTAAGCAAATAAAAATAATTACCTTAATTATTATATCACAATAAAACACATATATCTTCTTACATATGACTTCTATAAGTCAAGTGGTTAAGCACTGAGACCACACTGACACACACACAGACCAATAAGAGCACATCTGCTGCCATAGCCTGAACACACAACCAGCAGAGCAGGAAACACATCATGCCGACTGCACAGCCGTGAAATGAGGAACATGATTCATTTCCTGTCAATGCTGGACAGTTATGCCTTAAAACAGGGCTGGGCTCAGGCACACAGCTTAAGACAGGCTCCAAACATGACACACAGCCCAGGTCATCACTTACGCCCCTGAAGTTAGGCTATACGTTTCAAGACAACAACTGTCACATTTAAAGCTACTGACCTACCTACTGACTGTTCCTAAGCTACTGACCTACAGAGCTCTTGCTTTCTTTATGATGTAAGCTGTATATCTCAAGGCAATTCTCACAACTGCTCAAAGCACTACAAACTGGAAGACATGTGCAAAGCCATCCATGCCTGCTGGCCAATCATCAGCCCTGATACCAGGGGACCCATACTACAGCTACAGTAGATTTGCCCCCAGTAATACAGCGTATTCTCCTGATGTCTCTCTCACACACGCGATAAATAATAAATGTCCCTCTCTTCTCTCCCTTTGAGAAACATGACAGATTAATTTAATGGGTTCTCTGTCAATCCTACATCTTAATTTTCTCTGCGTCAGTTGCAGACTAACAGGATTGATAGTGAATCCATTTTCTTCTCTCAAGATAATTACAGCATTGTTAATGCACGCTCATTCTCTCACTCGCTCACTCATTCATTCAAACACAGGCTCCACATGAGTCATCAAAACCTATAAAAGGTCTCTTAAGGATTGAATTACATTACATATAATTAACCTTGGTTAAACACAGAGGGGGGATGCAAAGCTGAAGATGGAATGGAAGAAGCTCAAACATACTGGCCTATACTTTTTATCTGGCAGGTTACCCAATATATAACATTTGACCTCTATCGCGGCATTTGAGATACAACAAGCATACTCGGAGGTTAAATTCAGGGGTCAGAGTGCATCCCCCTAATTGGGCACAAAGCCTGTAATGCAACACCACCACTATAACCAATATCCATTGACAGACAAAAATAATAATGGTCCACCAGTAAACATACCTTGAAGTCTTAATTGGTGGCTATGGCGAGCTTTACAAGAACAGCTGCTCTTTAATGGTGAGGGAAAAAAACTATTTGCATTGGCCATCATTCAAATCAGACATTTGAATGGACAGTTAGGTAAAGTAGTTGCAGTCAAATGCGTTTACGTGAGATATATTTGAGTCGCAGTGGATAACGGTCTCCTCCAACTCCACATGTAAGGTTAATGCTAGATGGTATTCATGAGATGAGCATTGCGCTGAACAGAGACAGCAGCAGTTCTTTCACACCTACCTAAGTTTCCGACCGAAACGTTAGTCGATTGCTTAATCGAATGACAAATAACTTAAATGTTTTCCAAACCCAGTCGGAAAACTTAGTAGCTTTAATCAGCGACTCGCATCACATCGTCCTCCGCTCGGCTGCTTCTGTCAACATGAAGCGTCTCTCTGCAGTAACACTACTGCTGCCTCAGACATTAGCCAACAAACGGGGCTTTGCTAGCGAAGATGTGTCCTAGAAAACACCAACTTAGCAACCCGGCTTTAAAAACACAGTGTTGTCTTACCTTGAGACGGACAGGCGAGCCTTTAAATCCAGCGTCGTCGCAAAGCAACACAGCGACCTAGCTAGAAGAAAACTATCACCGATGATAGAGAATGAACGGCAGCTAGCTAGCTTAGCTTTAGCCGGCTAACGGTAAAAAGAGTGGTCCCCTTTTTTCTGTCGACGTTTCTTACTGGACGAGACAGATGAGCGCCTCGCAAACGAGTCCGGGGAACGGAATGTTTCCGACGTTAACGCGAGTAGAAGAAGAGCGTCAAACCGCGTTATCGAGAGGAGGCGTCCATCGGGGGAGAGAGAGAGAGACAGAGAGAGAGAGAGAGAGAGAGAGAGAGAGAGAGAGAGTGTGTGTGTTACTATGGTTGGTTGTCCAGCGGTAACGTTACGTGGTGTTACTGTGGAGGCGTCGCGGACGTAACGTTCCTCGGGTTTGGACGCGGTCCCTCTGAGGCGCTGCGGGTTCGACCGGGCTGAGGAGCACAGCGACAGACAGCATCATGGGGCCACATCCCCTCCCTCCGCTACCCCCAACCCGGAAGAAATACAGTTTACTGGTTATTATATGTAGTTATGAAAAATAGTACAGTATGTACACGTGTCTAGGGTTACTATCCGAGTTTTGCAACTCAAGAGGAACACAGGATGCAAGCTCATTTTATAACAGTCTCGACTAGAGGTGTTCAAAGTTCAAACCTCTGGACTCCAGGGGTTCATAGTTACCCAGAAAGTGACCAACATTTTATTTTCTCTGTTGCTCCATTCATTGGAAGCCAACACAAGCACATACTAGCCTATAGGCTATATATTATGGGCAGATGGGGTAAAATGAGTCAATAAATAAGCTGAACCACCTTCTGTATTATGGAAACAAAAGTCAGCATGATTCAATAAGCGACTTCCATTAATCGACCAGTTACAATAAAAGCTGTGATGTGCAGCTAATGCAATGTTTTGTGTGTCCTCCTTTAGCTCTTACACTTATATATGAAATATCCTTCTCAAAAGCAATGATATTTATGGCTCAACACTGTCTTAACTTACTTTATCCCTTACCAACCCCCTTTTGACTGGTGATAATTAAAACAAACTGCAGGACTTGTATAAAAGCTTTTGGTTTTCACACACACAGGACAGGAGTTTTACATTGAAGGTAAGTGGAACAGTTTTGTAAAGGGATTGGAATGTTTCCCTCTACACAAAAGCTGTAAAAAAGTGACTCACTTATGACACTCTGTGTCTAGTTTTTTCACTTATCTACCCATCTACTGTTTGACAGTCATGCATTCTTGTACTAAATGTTATCATAAAAGGAAGCTTCTTCAGAGCCCAAAATCTCTCCAGGGTCTTGGTGCAAAACATTTAAGCACACATTGCCTTAGAGGTCCAGTCAAACATGAATAAAACATTTTTGGATTAAATAATACAATTAATAAATTAATTGAGAAACTGCAAAACTAATAAAGTTAATGATCATTTTTCATTATTTGCAATATAGACCTTCACCTTCAGCTTTACGTTACCTTTCCTAGATGACAATGTAAGGTTTAACTTAGTCTCTGCCAGGCAGTTTAAAAGTCGTTCTGAAATATTGCTGGGATATTCAAGGATTCAAGGATTCAAGGATTCTTTATTGTCATACCAGCTCACATTTACATGTTAGTGGTACGAAATTTGGACTCAGGTCCCGGTTTAGCCCAATAATAATAATAAAAGTGTGACAAGAAAAATAAGAAACAACAATAACAATAGCAATAACTAGGTAATAAGAGAAGACGCAAATGTAAACAGTAGACACGAAATGTAAACAGTATAAGTATAATAAGAGCTAAAGATAAAGACAAGAGCATGATAAGATATGTACACATCAGGACGTGGTAGGCTTTAGAGGTCATTATCACAGGGGGCTTTAGCCTATTTTTATACATCTATCAATCTTATAATTTCAGACCTCAGTTTTGGCTAAGAACTCTACAGAGCTATGGATAAAACCTGAGAGTTTAGCAGGAAATTGGTTGCTTTGTGCCAGTACTGATAAAAGAATACTGTTTTATGGCAAATGGGACATATTCAGTTACAAGTTACTATAAATAAGATGTCAACAGTATTGTTCACTACTACCTGCTCCATCAGGGGAGTGTTTCACTGTGTTCACCGCAGGCATAACCTCTTTCATCACAACTTATTACCACAATAAGAAAGGCACTTGGGAGTGTTAAAGCTATTACCACTACCAGACAAAGCAAGCTGCCTGAGTCAGTGGGTTCATTTTCTTTCTGTTGATAAAGAAACAGACACCAGTTCATTTACAGGGATGGTAAATTGAAGTTCCTGATTGGAAATACAGCCACAGGTGTAATTACTGTGAGAGAGGCACTGTGACCAATATATCGTATGCCAGTATATGGCATCAGTCAGCTCTCTCAAAGTATGCAAATTGGTTTCTGTAAACATTATTGTGAAACTTCTGTCGCACACCATAAAGTCAGTGAAGAGTTATCCTTCATTCTTACGCAGAAACAGAAAGACCTGATGAGACCTGAATGTTGATACAGCTGCAGGTGTTGGTCAGGGTTGTTCAGTGTGTGTTAGGGCAGCTAGATTATGCACGGTTAACGATAACGGGCATGACATAAGCAGCCTACTTGAATTCTATGTTGTTTACATTCTTACTCCAGTCAGCATACATCTATACTATGCCTTCCCAACTGTAGGGTTGACATCCTATGAAAATGGAGTCTGCAAAAGAAAGTTGTGTAGCTGTAATAATATCTGACATTTGGAAATGAAAAACACCACACAGGCTCACAAAAGCATTTTGATTTCTGTCTTTTTATGGAATAAAATATTGTTTGGTACAATATGCCTTTATGCCTGCGGGCTTGAGACAGGAAGGTCACTGGTTCTCACGCAAATCATGGAGGGAAAAGTGAATGAGGAATGCTCTCCCCTTCCACAGCTAGGTGCCCTAGAGCCACACACTTTACACTTTAATTTACCATCTCTCCAGTGGGTCTGCTCAGTGTCAAACAGCAGAAGGCTGGTGGGGTTGAGAAGCTCCAAGGTGTGAATATGTGTAACTGTGAATATGTGAAGCTGGGCACTGCTGAAAAAGGGGCATGTATGTTCAGTCAACCTTCCCTAACTTTCCATTTTCCAACTTTCCCTAATGATGGTTTAATTAGATATATTCGTACAAATTAAACGTTGAATTTTCATGTGGTTAATTCTCATCTCAGATTACTCCATGCTTAGTGATGGTGTAGAAGACTGACTCCCATCTCTGGACCCACACCAACCCCTGCCAGCCTGGGATTAAAACCTGCCAGAACCTTGTGAACACCCTGTGTCTTGCCAAATCTGTGTGTATCTCAGCTTATAACAGTCAGTCTCAATATAAAAGAAAATGCTATGGGACAAATATATGTATATTTATGTTATATGACAAGAAATGGTTGTGATTTGATATCTAAAGTACAAAGATTATAATAGAGACATGTTTTGTAGTAGCCCTTGTGATCAAGTGAGCAGCCCCTCACTATCCAGCTGTCTCTTGGTGCCTACTGACATGGAACAACAGCACTACTGAAATATGACCTGTTGGCCTCAGAGGCTTATCCGTAGAGACACGCTCTCTCTCACACACTCATATGAATGATCTCTCACTCACACTCACACCATGCAAAGCCCAGCTCTCCATAAACACATTCAGATACGCATGTGTGCACACACACGTGTGAGCTAACCATACACATTACACACAGTCACACATATCCGGCGCCAGTCAATGGGCCCCTGACACAGATCAATAGGTTGTGCCTCAGGCAATGGTTTAGATCTTTGGCTCACATACCACACAGAGTCACTGGAGCAGAACACTCCACCAGCTCCCTTACATAATCTGCTTCTGAGTTTCATACTTATCAAAGATGTGTGTGTGTGTGTGTGTGTGTGTGTGTGTGTGTGTATAACTGAACATTTCAATTGGAGAATTCATTTCGCAGTGAAATATCTTTTCATGCCTTTTACACACCATTTTGTCTTAACGATTGTAGTAAAGATTTTACGTAGCAATGCAGAGATGTGAGTAACACACAAAACACCTTTCTCTCATTTGATCACTCGTGGACGTGTTATAATCAGGCAGAAGAGCCAGCAGTTTGTGTGGCACCCAGCTGTGTTTAGATTTTGCAGCTTCAAAGTACAGCTAATGGTTGAACGGAAACAACGTGACTTTGTTGTCGCTAGTTTCTTTGTTGTTGGTCGTTTCTTTGTGCAGGGTACAGGGTGCTGGGTGCCAGCACCCCACACTTACAGCTCACAGTTTAGCTTCACACATAAAACATTCATGTGTGTTTGCAATTGAGCTCCACCAGTCTCTAGATATCCTTTATTCATACGGTTGGTAGCAGCAGTGTGCCAGTACTGAAAAATAAATGAGAGGTTGGGAAATACCTTTCCTTGAATCAGCAGTTCCCCTGCGAATATAACCCTCAATTCACCCCAAGACAGGGCAAGGACAACAGAGCAACTCTATCTCTCTTGTGTTCTTGCTATCTCTCTCTCTCTCTCTCTTTCACACACACACACACACACACACACCTACACAGAGAAACCGCACAAACATTATCCAGTTTGTTTAGCATCATAGGAGAATCTGTAGGGTCCTGACATCATACATCTTTACTGTGTGCAAATGTGTGCAGCCTGACTGGTCCTTCCCTGCAGGGTTAGTGTACGCTGATGGGTGTGCTGGAGGCACTTTTCCCTTCAAAGGTGTTTGTGCAAGACACTTTGAACAACAAAAGGATAATCATGTACCTCCTAAGGCACATACTCTAATCCAGCCTTCCTCAAACTTAATGCACGGCTCTCAACCTTAATAATTTCTCAGGGAAATAAAGTACTGTGTAGCCTATTCTTTGTTCAGTATCAGTGCATTTTCAGCTGATGATTCATTAAAATAAGCATCCAAGTGCATTTGTTTCAAGCAGGCCGTTGCTGAACGTTTAGCTAGAATATCAGAGAGTGGAGGTGGGATTTGTTTAGCATATTTGCACAGTCTTAAGGGTATAGCAGTCGTTTACACAGTTAAACGGGGCAGGAGCAGCAGTACACAATAGTTAATTGTACATTTCACTGAATAGGTGAATATAAAGATTGCTCTGTTGTTTTGCAGTGTGGAGCGGCTGCCATTCATCTGCAGCCCAATAATCAACTGCTGCTGTAATCAACCTGATCATCTGAAGCCACCTCAACCTTCTCCATCCTGCTGACAGGCGTGCGGCAGATTTCTCCGATTATTTTATCTCCAGCTGTCTAATTAAGGATGTGGTTCGGTTAGTATGATTAGTATCACTCTGTGTTTGTGGCAGCTCATAAACACGTGCGGTAGGTGTGTCCGTTATCACAACTATAGTTAGATATTGGGCTTGAAGACAGCTTCGCGTCCTCATGGTCAGCTGTGCTCCTCCAACAGTTGAATGACTTATTTAAGTTTATGAAAGAAAGGTTAACAAAGTTGAATCTGGGTTATACCCTCATCCCTCTAAAATAAGGCTCCACAGGACATAGCCAGACAACGTCAGACATTCAGATGTGTGTGTGTGTGTGTGTGTGTGTGTGCTCACAGCCCCATGTGTCTGTGTGTGTGTCCATGTACATCGATCAGAGCCTGTAAGCCAAGCTATGAGGGGTCATACAAGCTAAAACAGTTCAGACAACAAACAAAACTATTCCTCTGCTCTGAGATATTGCTCAACAGAGCGTTGGATTATTATAGCTGCAATGTAAATATTTATGTACGCTTGTTGTCCACATCATTACTAAACAAAGTCCAGAAAACATCCAAAGCCAGATGTTGCTGCTTGAATCGTCAGTGTCTCAGTGGTAAACAATGGTTCTGTTCTGTTCTATTCTTGGTCTTCGTGGGAGTAAAGGTACACAAGTGTGATAGCAACTATGTCATATGACCTCTGTAATTGCACTGAATCCAGCAACATCACCCTTGTGTGTGTGTGTGTGTGTGTGTGTGTGTGTGCACGCACTATAAAAATGAGACCATTATAAAATCGGTAAAGACCAGCAGAGTTGTCAACACAATGCTGTCAAATAACAGAAAAATACTGTAAGAAAAATCTACATAGATTTACAGTATAATTTTTAAGCCAACTACAGTTAGTTTACACGCTATTAGAATTACAAAAACCTACCCTACATTTCCATGTAATTACACAGTGGAAACCTCCAGTCAAAATATGGTAAAGAACTGGCAGCAAACTTGCCAAATAAAAACAACTTTCCTGTATAATTACGGTAATTTACTTTAATTCAAACAAGGTGTTTTACTACAGTTTTATTATGAATATCCTTCCCCACTAAAAACCTCTCCGTTTAATGTAATGTAAAAGGAGTCCTGTTAAAAACATGACCATCTACAGTTAGCTTACATGCTATTGCTATTAGAATCACAAAAACATGCTCTAAATTCATGATCAATTATAATCAAAAGAGACACATTTCTGTGAAATTAAACATTCAAGACACCGCTGTTAAAATACGGTTAAACACTGGCAGCAAAGTTGCCAGTACAATTCTATCAAATAACGCATAAGTGCTTGTTTATTTTAACTCACTCATGATCTTAACCTGCTTATTCCAGTCCAGGGTCACGGGGGGCTGGAGCCTATGAGGCAGGGGGACACCCGTCATGAGACACCAGCCCATCGCAGGGTCATTACGCACACACACATTCACACCTATGGACAATTTCTTTGAGTCTCCAATTAGCCTAACCTGCAGGTCTTTGGTGAGGGGAGGGAACCAGACTACCGAAGGAAAACCCACACGAATACAAGAAGAACATGCAAACTCCACGTAGACCACATGGAACCAAACTGGGAATCAAACCCAGGACGCTGGTGCTGCTAGTTGACAGTGCTAACCAGTAGATAAGTACATAGCTACGTCAGCTAACATTTGCTGGACCTATTTTCAGATGCACTCGGCTTCATTATTGATTTTAATTTTTACCTTAATGGAGTGACCAGTCAATGTCCCCAGCGGTAGTCTAGAGGTTAAGTCCTCAGTCTTTGGCTAGCTGCATGCACATCCTGTTGGACCAGGATTGAAACCTAATCTAAAACTTTCCTGTTCCTTCTCTGGTTTCCTACTGGCCATGTAGACTCCCCACTGGCCTTTAAAGAACACAACCTGACCCATAACCTCAGGAGGATGGCTCATGCACAAACTTTTACACAATATGCGAAAGCTCAATTAAAACTTTAAATGGCTGTTATTTCC
>OMKK01047512.1:0-14932 GCA_900302305.1 Polymixia japonica
TCTCTCTAAAATTTGAATATAGAATTTAAGATGGAAACCCTAATCTGAAACCGGTTTACGTCAGTTCTCGTGATGCTGCTGGAAATGCGGTGTCGAACCAGAGAAGCAGCTTCAGCGCGGAAGAGAGACACAAGCAGGCGGAGTAATAATAAAATGTCTCTTAAAATATAAACCCCCACATAGTCTCCAGTATTGACCTTGGATTATTTCCTATTATTCAAAACATTCTTTTCGCAGGGGAGAAGTTCACTACTGAATCTATAATGCTCCAAAAATGTTACGAGAATTAAAAAAAAAAGTGATATTTCAACATTGATATTATTATAATATATCACCAAAATTGGATCTGTAAAATATTCCACATACCAGAATATCAAAAGAGGTCTGTCAAAATAAGATTTTTTAACGTGCCCTATTTCGACAAATGCAATATCTGTCCTGTCCTTTGCGAATATTTTGTGGGCTTGTGTGATACAGTCAAGATAATCCTCGCCATTTCAAGTACAAAAGTACAGAGATTTCCTCCCATATTAACATTCCAACTTAAGCTGCAACAATTAGACAGGAGACAAAATGTCGGGCATTTGATAATAATATCAATATGCTTCACATTACAGCGAATACTGCTCCACCTAGTTCACTGGAAAATATCTCAATCCATAATATCACGTCACTCTAAAATTAACACAGCGATTTTTTTAAATCAATCAGAATGAAATTTGGAGTTGCTACAGGCTAGTGTTGCTTTTGTTGAAAATCTGGCATAAAAGTTTCTTGATATGAGATCCCCAAATCGCCATAATAAATTTTATTTGATGTGGAGATGTGGGGGTGGGGGTTGGTAGCCAAGGCGAACGTAGACTGTCGACACGACACACAAAGAAATTAATCATTAACATGACGAAAATATAACAAATATTAAACTCAAATTATAACACATGCTTCTGGGAAATAATTGGAGCCATCGTGCCATATCGCTGCCGTGTCTTTCAAAAAAATATCAACGACGTTATTTCCCCTCTAGAAAAGTTGCGACTGTTTCAATAAAGTTGCAATTGCAGTCAGAACAACTCTGTTGGCTTTGATAGGAGAACAATCAATGCGACGTTATAAACTACATTTACCGGCCAAAGACACATTCGACTGAGATTAAATTAACAGCGACGCACAGACGAGTTATTTCCGATATCAACAGGTCAGGGGGGCAACCGCTTAAGTAAAAAAATAAGGATTTATTTGAAAATAATATCAAGTGAGCGCCAGCTTTACCTGTGTTGCATTCTGCTCCATTGCAGTCCTACATTCCCCTGTTCCCTCCGAGCTCCTCTCAGGTTACACAGCCGGGAACCCAAACAAATGCACTAGAAGAAAAGCCTTCTTTTTTGTGAAAATAGGACAGGATCTAGGTGTGGCCAAACTTCGCGAGAGAGTATAACTTATTGTTAATAACAAAAATAAATATTTTTTAATCGCGGGCGTGTTCACAAAAAACACTGGATCATTACTAGTGAGGCTTACGAAATAATTGTAGAAATTCTGCAAGCCAGTGGCACACAAAGGCAATGCTTTTTTTACATTGTGATATCAAAATTGTTGAACTGATCCCAGGGCTGCGTGTACGGAGCATGCGTGGGGGAAAACGCGTGGCGATGATTTCAAGTGGTCGCTAAATCCTCTGCAACCCCAAATCAGACCCAAGTCAGCCTACTCTCTGTGGCTAAAACAAATATGCGAAATATTATCAGGCTCAGCTTGTGTGACCGATGCAAAGTTTCAGCGAGATTTCATAATGACATTGTAATTTAGTGCAGTCTGTCATCTGCTCTGGCAACACAGTAGCAACAAGCCCAAGGATTATATTATTGACTGTTGAGAAACAGGCTTGGGTCACTAGCAGTAGGCCTGGTTTAGACCAAAGAGGCTTAGAATATATCTGAAACATAGAATAACGTGCCATGGCAGTATCAAAATGTCAGGCCTAAAATGTATTATTATTAACCCCATTGTCTATTTTCACAATATATTCATGAAAATAAATTTAAGCAACAGATATAGACATAATATCAAAACACAGCATTTCAGTATACGCTACATTACGCCACGGAACAACTGGGGTTGTGTAATTTTGTACAGTGTTACAGTGTTTAAAAATATAATTTGATACATAAGGCTCATGTAACCCAGTGATCACATAACATGCACTGACAAGCTACCTCCAATAGGGGGGGTGCACACGTGTTTCCATACTGCTGGACTTATGTGGTTTTAGGCTCCACCATGAAATGCATGTACTGACAGGCCTAAACAAAGAGATTTAAAGGAGGATTTGTTCGAAGGATTATGTGCCAACATTTACTTGAGTAATAACGTTGATTTTCAAATTAGACGAATCTTACTTATTGAGGACTGTTGAGATGATCTACATTGTATTACAAATCTATTACCATTCTAAAACATCAAAAAGTCCACATTAAGCAAGACTGGAAATTAGGCAGTGTCTTCAGCTATCATTAGGGGGGGGGGGTTAATGCAGCCAAACTGACATTTCCCCTTACTGAGTTCATGGAATCTATACTTAACTAACAGAAAAATAGTTTATATAAAAACAAGAAGGCAGGTATGTAGGGAAATCACTGTATCCCCTTATTTCAGTCACAGTATCTATAATTACCACAGAGGATTAATATTTATTATGTGGTGACAAGGAGGATGGCAGGCAGAACTGCAATACATTTCCCTTCGCTTCATAAAAACAATCTATTTTTGTTTGTGACTATATTTTGTGATGACTTCATTTGGCACTAACACAGGGCTATGCTAGGCAGGTAGATTGTTGTTTAACAAACCTTAATTACATAACCCATAGCAGTAGTCCAATGGAGCTGCTCACTGACCAACAGTAGACGACTTTGTACTGGGCAGCTCCCAGTGGCCAACAGTAAAAGACTGTGGTTGTACTGGGTAGCTCCCAGGTGTGACTGTGTAAATGTCCTGCCAGGCTGGTGTAGATAAAAGCACTGCTGCTCTCTGTGAACCTTCCTGGTTAAATCAGATTACAAGGAAAGGCATGTGAATCACTATTTCAGCTTACTACATTCATTATATCTATAACATGTCTGATTTTCTACTAACAAGAACCCACACACACAACACACACACACACACACGAGGAGTCAGTGAACTACCATGTCTCCACAGGAAAGCTGTTGCAATCCCAAATATCAATTTACTGTCTTTTTCTTAACCCAGGTGTAACCATGTTATTATACTAAGAACACATTCTAATTTACAGCAGAGGTCTGAGGAATGGAAGATTGCAAACACATTCATCTTTGTTTTGGCATTTAGCCGACATCCCCATCCAGCTAGCCTTCAATGAGCATGCAAGTAGGGAATTAGTGTTGTGCTCAAGGGAACTTTGACAGGATACACATACTGGTGGGGATTGAACCTGTAATCTTCCAGTTATGGGATAGTCTACTCGGTCCTCTGAGCCAGCTCTAACCTCATGCCTAGGAGTGTCTTACCTTTGGTCACTGAGCAGCTCCCAACAGGCCTAGAAGATGACATATTTCTAATGAAAATCTAATGCCAGTAAGCATTCTGCTGTAATATACAGATTTGGGGTATTATTTTATTTAAATTAAATAAAGTTTTCAATATTGGTCAGTAGACTAAAATTCCCCACCACACCACCATCTTGGATCAAACAAGCTGAGTCAAGATTCATTGTTATTACTTCTGATTAGTAAATTTCACAATATTCTTGATGTTAGCATTACATTACTTCTGATTGGTGGGGATGACTACAGGCCCTTGACTCACATACCCAGAATGCCACAGATGGCAGGAATAGACCACAGTAGATTAGCTGCAAAACGTAGAGGTAGTGACAAAAGATGGCTTCAGGCTGTGCTGTTGGAACAAACAATATAAGCTGTATTATATATTTTGTATACTGAATATTAATAACAGCTTCACTGCAACAGTTGAGGCATTGCCTTGCTCTAGTTGCAAACTCTTTTAAATGTTATTGTTTAAGGTCATAACTTTTATACTTAACCAAACAATTAAATGAAGATAATACATCCACATACTGTAGATCATATAAATATGCTGATGATTAAAAGTATTGCTTTTCCCAAAAATATTTGTGAACTATTTCTATTTCTAATTTAAAAAAAACCTGTGTTTTTGTCTGACTGACAACACAACAACGCTCCCCCGCCTTACCACGACCATCTCTTAGTTTGACTGTTGCCAGTTCAGTCAGTGTGAAGTCAATGAATGAAAATGTCTGAGCTTGTCAATGTGGAGTTCACCCAATGAAGCTCCAAACGGTGGTTGTTAGATATAGAAACTGGCAACCACTGAACGGGGCGTGAGCTTGAGTCTAAACTGGCATTTTCAATTTGAACACGTGAACACAAGCTCCCTCTAGTGGTTAGAAAATATTACATATTTCACCTTTTATGTGTAGAATGGCAATGTCATTTTTAACACTGCAGCAAGAAGTACTTTAAAGCCTCTACAGACAGGATATATACATATCATTATAAAAACAAATTTTGATTGCATATTGTAATGGCTATGGAAGAATGACACCATCACTGTTAAGATTGGTCCCCTAGAAATGTTTTCACTATGCTATTTGGTGTGCCACTGGGTATGATCTATCTTTAACTATAAGCTACTACTTAGCTGTAATTACCACTAGCAAACTCAAAGGGTAATCAAAATCTCACTCTTGTCTTGTGTAGCTGCTTTAATTTGACATGTAAACAAACATATTTTGCAAAAACACACAACAATCATCAAGGTTTAAACTAGCCACAAGGCAGGAAATATTCAAAAACCTTCTTTCCAAAAAAACTTAAAGAATTAAGAATAACAGGTTTCCATAATACCTGTGTATTTTTGACAAAATGCATTTTCACAGGTTTAGTTTGTTCCTGGGTCATGAAGCATTTACATTTCAAACATTGATCTTATCCAGAGCATGTAAAAAGCAAGAGCAGAAAAATCTTACATTAAAATGTACAGTTAAAATTAAATGCAGCCAATAGTTAGGAGTGAAGCATTCCAGGTAATAGATATAACATAATAGAAAGACTGTCACATTATTTCCTCTTTCTGATCTTTGTATGGTTTTCTGGTTTGAACACCATGTTATGTGTTTTGTCAGTGAAGAAGAGCAGAATGCTACAAACATTATAAACTTTCCTTCTGTTGTCATTAGATTAGATTAGATGAATGTTATTAATCCTAAATTAGGAAATTACGTTATTGCAACTGCTGGAATAGAACACAGTGACAAAAAGGAAGAGCAGAACATAGTAACTTTTAACCCACTAGGTTAATAAGTATTGTGTACCAACATATAATAAACAACAATGGTGGCGTGTCCCTCATAAGCACTGTTAACTACTCTCCAGACATTCCCTAATAGGCCTCTATTGTTGACAACAAAGTACCAGCAAAAAATAAATAAAGAGCCTTGGATTTACTAAGTTTCAGCTGGATAATGACCATACATTAGAATGCAGTAATCAACAGTGGAAACAACGTCAACAACCAATTAAAGAAAAAAAGGTCATAATTGGCTACATGAGGTTTCAGGAAGACATTGATGATTTGTGTAACAGCACGAGTGGACAGGCCCGGTAGGCATGACATGAACAGCACGCCTGGTAGACACGACATGAACAGCACTCCCAGTGGACACGACGTGAACAGCAGGCCCAGTGGACACGACATGAACAGCACTCCCAGTGGACACGACGTGAACAGCAGGCCCAGTGGACATGACATGAACAGCACTCCCGGTGGACACGACGTGTACAGCAGGCCCGGTGGACACGACGTGCACAGTTGGGGGGTGGGGTTTGGCAGGTTGCAGCTAGGCTCGCGCTCCCCACAATCTGTCTTTTTTCTTTGATCTTCTCATTTCTCATTACCTTTGTTGTCGTTGTTTCTAATGTCCATCATAATGGTTATAAGCAATCATAGCAAAATCCCAAGTTGGTACTTGAGCGTCCCCGCCTTCATAAGCACTTGTCACGTGCATGGGGCATGATCACAGCAACATTTACACATGAACAAAGCGTGCAAGTTGGCAACAGGCTAGTTTTGTGAACTTGGAACTTTTGTATCCCAACAACTAGAGAAAACAACACACTGTGCTGTGGTGTTGAGGAAAAGGGAGGGGCTACAAGGGCAGTGGGATCGCCAAGGGGCAAAAGACAGACAGAAAGAGAGAGAGAGAGAGAGAGAGAGAGAGAGGGAGAGAGAGGGAGAGAGAGCGAGGCAAGACATTCGGGAGATGTAGTAACAACAGCCTGCAGTTCAAAAAAATATCCCAGCAACTGGGAAAAGCAAGGATTTAAAACAGAGGGTGCACAGAGGGGGCATTGCCTTGTGGGCCTGAACAGTGTTATGCCAGGTAGAGCTAACCGCAGAACGCAGAACGCAGAACTTTCCATTTTGAACAGCATTTGGAACAGAAGGGCACGGAGATCTTCGCCATGTCCTCATTGTAACAGGACTGAGAAAACATTCAGGTGTGTCTTGTCGGCTTCAAGTAGTAATAACTCCCGTGTCACCTTATCAACCATCACCAGATCCATTCCTCCTCCTCTTCCTCTTCACTACCTCTCTCTGACTCATCCCTTCCCCGAGACTGGTAATGCAGCAGACAGTCATTGTTGTTTTATGTCATTTGAGTCATTTGGAGGCTGGATATTATAAATACACAGAAAGCACATAACCTCTATTGTCTTTGACTATGAACACAATTTTTAAATATTATGCAATTAGCAGAGGCATTTGAGAATGAGCAACAAAGGCTTAAAGTCCCACTCTAGTCATTAATTCTGGCTGTTGTTTTTAGAAAAAAATACTCACCAAACAAGGAGTGTTGACGCAGGTTATTTGAACCAAACAACACCCCCCCCCCAAGGTGCAGTTCTCAAAATGACTGGCTGTTTGTCTCAGTCTCAAAGAAGCAGGTGTAGGGGGTTTGGAGGGTTTTATAACTTTACAAACAGTTGTCTGCCTAGGCTAGCCACGTGACATGACGTACATTGTTTCATGCTGTGACGTGCCACGTGACACGACCTAGCCTAGTTATAAAACCCTCCGAACTCCCTACACCTGCCTCTTTGCGACTGAGCCAAACAAATTTTTTTCGATTTTGAGATCTGTACTTGTTGGGGGGTATTGCTTGGTTCAAATAACCCATGTTGCCGCTTTTTCCTTCTGTTCGGTGAGTATTTTTTTCTAAAAAACAGGAATGCGGGATTTTAAGTGTTTTATTCAGGGACACTTTGACAAGATACCAAATCTTATTACTCCTTCAGTAACTATCATGATGCCCTAAAGCAATGAGTCCACTGGGAATTAAACCTAGGACCTTCTGTGTGTAAAGTAGGCGTGATAATCACTATACTATGAAACCTTGTGTGTAACTATGAAACAGAACTATGACTCTTCATCCAAAGGCCTCAACTTTTAGCTAAATTTCTCATCTGCGTTGCCTCCAAATGTTTCCTGTGTGCTATAACATCTACTCTCATTAATCTTCTTCCACCTCTTCATCCTCCTCCTCTTCCTCCTCCTCCTCCTCTTCATCATCCTCTCCGTCGCTGTCCTCCAGGAGCCGGGACTGGAGGGCCAGTCGCTCCGCCACGGCCGTTACCATGGCGGCGCCCTTCCCGCTGCCATCATCCGAGACCAGGAAGTTGATGTCACACTTGGGGGCGAGGCGACGTACTGTCGCTTGGAGCTGCTTACTGAAACTGGGAGAGAGGGAGAACGAGGCAGGGAGGATGCAGAGGGAAGAGAGAGAGAGAGAGGGAGAGAGAGAGAGAGAGAGAGAGAGAGAGAGAGGCAGAGGGAAGTTGGAGGAGGAAGCAAAGGATAGGGGGGTTACAGAGCCGGGACAGGGGAGGAAAGAAGGGAGAGAGGTTACGAGGAAGGGAAGGAGGGGAGGGGAGGAATGAGGAGAAGACAGGGGAGAGAAGATAGACAGAGTGGGTGGAGGAGTTAGAGGAAGGGATAATGTCAGAGGAAAGAGAAGTGAGTTTATTAGAGAGATGGTTGACGCGTTCACGTTGTACTTCTAACAAAGGCAGGAAACCGGTTAATATGTCCCACCCAGGGACACAGTCTGCTAGTTCACACAGACACAGAAATAGATTTTCAAATCTCTTCACAGTTACTTCAGATCAGAAGGTTATACATTCAAACCACGTTGGTGTGAAATGTTTGGTCACTATGGAGAGAAGATAACTAGGTTCCTCAACCGAAAGGTTTTGGGTTTGCATCACGCAGCCCTGCTGAGGGGCCCTTGAGCAAGGCCTAACTTCAGCTGTGCTGCTGCACTTTGACCTCCCTGTGGATGGGGGCATGTGAATTCTCTAATTTCTTCATTGTGGGCTAAAACAACACAAAATCTATAGTCTTTACATTTTTTTGAGAATTAAATAATTGAGAATGCATCATTGGGCAACAGACAACAAATAGCAGTTTCACTGTGCAGACACAAACACACACACACACACACACACACACACACACACACACACAAAATACAACAAACACAAAATAAAATTATGTTATGACTATTTCCGTAGTTACATAGGATCTGTCCATTCTCTCTTACGTGGGGTGTTTTTTGTAGACCGTGCCGTCCACCCCCACGGTGGTTTTTAGATGGTCCAGTCCACGGTTATTGCGGATACGGTTAGCAATAGTTGCCAGGGCAGCAGCGCAGAGCTGGGCGGAGCGAGTGGAGATGGTGTCACAGACCAAGCGGACCACCTGACAGTCCACTGGCCCCGCCTCCAGATCCAGGTCTGTCAGAACCTTCTGTGCCTCCTCTAGACCTGAGTCCTCACTGAGAGAGAGAGAGAGAAAGAGAGAGAGGGAGGGAGAAAGAGAGAGAGGGAGGGAGAGAGAGAGAGAGTACCAGAAACAGAAATGAGATAAATAAAACTGAGGGGAGGAGGTAGAGGGTATTTCTTAACCTTAAAGGTGCTATCTGTAATATGTTAAAATAAAAAAAATACAAATTACCACATTGTATGGTAAGATATAGTATAATGTTTTGATTGTATCTCAGTGGCACTGTTTCCCTCTACTTCCTGGTCTTTGTTTTGCTTTGACGGCCCGTCAAACAGACCCTCCCCTCAACCTGTCCATCAACACGTAGCTCCTCCCCTCAGCCTGCACAAGCAGGAACACCGTGCTTCTTGTTTTGGTTTGTTATTGTAGTTCACCTCACCAACGCTAGAGTGACCATCTTACTGATAGCACCTTTAAGATAACAGTATCTTATTGTGAGTAGAGGAGGAAGATATGGAACCAGGGATGTGATCCATTAAAGACACGACATGTGATTGATTTGTACGTCAGCCCACTAATATTTGTTCTGTAACCAGTGTGATGTGAACTTGAAGGAAAGGATAGATCTCTCTAACTGAGAAAAAATGGATTACATTACAGTCCTTTTTGTCCCTTGACTGTAAACTATTAGTCTCAGTCCATATTCCATCAGGTAGTTCAGGTAGTCCATATTCCATCAGGTACTCACTTCTCGATGTCTGATATGAACTCGGTCTTGAAACTGTCAGGGGTCTCCAGGGCCTCCGACATCTGACCCTCAAACAGCAGCCTGTCCTCCGCCAGCTTTACCAGGACCAACCGCACAACCTCTCCCAAATACATCCCACTAATCATCTTCTCAAACCTACAGGAGAAGGAGAAGTTAGGAAACAATGAGACAGACAAACAGACAGGCAGGCAGGCAGACAGGCAGACAAATCAGGTGAACTCTGAAATACATTCCATTCCATTTACATTAGAATAGTCATTACTATACATTCTCTAACTGCGATAATTTTATAGATTTAATTATAGTGAAATTTACGGTATCCCTTTATTTTGCTGAAGGACCCCATTAAAGACCCACTTTGAGAACCACAGACACAGAGGAAAGGCTTCTATAAGTCCCGCGTGAAACTCCCCCAAATCTCCCGGCAACGCACTACAGGACTACAGGCTGGGAACTGATGACATCAGTATCGGATAACCATGTGACATGCCAGTTCTGGATTCCATCTGGATCACTACACTTAGTCAGAGGATCATTGAATTATTCATCCATGGTACCAAAGTTGAACAGTCTATATATTGCTGATTTGGCCTTTTTGGATAAAAAGTATAATAACAAAGTATTAAAATATACCCTCACTCTGTTTTCCTGTTCCTTTTAAAAGGAAACCCCTACTGCAGGAATACACAAAAAGTGATGTAGTTAAAATTAGAACAATATATCGCTCATTTCCTAAAATTAAAATTAGTCCAGTATCTCTCATTTCCTCTACTTCCTAAGGCTAAAGAAGTACACTTCAAAACCATTAATGATAAATATCCTTGTAATGAATTCCTGAGACATAGGTTTAATTTGGATTTTAATAACTGCGTCTTTTGTAACACAGATGTTGAGACTGAAAGACATTTATTTAACTCTTGTGGGTTGACAAAAAATGTCTGGGTTGGGGTCCAAACATGTGATTTATGTTCCAGTATAGTAGCATAAAGTATTTTTTTTGTATGTTTTACATTCACAAATGTAGGTTTTTTTTCACCAGTCTTCACTGCTTTCACAAATGAGATGATTGATGAGATGATTTTTCAAATTCTTAAGAAATTAAAATCAAAATGTGCCCTTAAATTGTGTAATGTAATGAATGTATATGAAACAAATTAACCCCTACTAGCCGTCCCTAGGGTTAAAACAAAATATGGGGAAGCTGCATTCTGCCACTATGCCGCACTTAGCTGGAATAAACTCCTGGAACATCTTAGATCTGCCCCAACGCTACTTACGTTTAAAAATAGATTAAAGACTTTTATGTTTACCACTGCTTTTAACTAAATCTTTGATATATTCCCTCTTTTTATGCTTCCTGCTTTCTTCTAATTTTCTACTGTCTATTTGATCTGTTTTGCTATGTTATGCTGTTTTTATGTTCTATGTTATATGCTGTTATCTGATATTTGATGTTTTGTGAAGCAATCATTTTTTATGTGAAGCACTTTGAGTTTGCCCTGTGCATGAAATGTGCTATACAAATAAATTTTACTTTGACTTTGACTATATAGGATTTATTTTGGAATTTATTATTATTGTATATTTTTTCTTTCTTTTGTGTGTGTATTTGTAATGCCAATAAAAACAAACAATACATTTAAAAAAACATGCCAGTTCTCGACTTTTGCTACATTTATGAAAACACGCATTTCATTTGCTTTTAGACCAATATAATTCAGATCACGCTCTCAGGGATTTTGTATTTTTGAAGGTATATTACATTTAAAAGACATTGTAATTTTGAGTATTCAAATTGTCTGCGGTCTACCTAGCTCTCAGGGAACATGAGTAATAAAGTAAACTAATGAAATGTTCCAAAACGCTGATTTATGAGATGAGCGTCACACCAGCGGGACACACATTTGTCCCCTGCTTATAGAAAAAGCAGACTTGCCACTCAGCGCGAGCTCCTTTGTCAAGCCCTGACTAAACATGGCAGCTTGCCCTGAAATACACGGGCATATAAAGATGATTCAAGGGCTCAAGTGGCCATCCTGAGCCTTTCGTCTCATTCCTATTAGCTTAAGTGTCCTGGGCTGAGCAGCCCTTCACTGGTCCCTGGAAATTTTAACTGTATGGCTGAAGTGCCAGCACTTAGCTACAAGCGATGATGTCAGCCATGTTTACCATATCTGTCTGTCTCTGCTGTCAGGAGACAGGAAATGGAAATGCTAGCTTGTTAATGCTAATAGGCATAAAGAGAGACTAGTGGCAACGCTACCCTGTTAGATGTATAAATAACAAGTGCCTGGATGGTCTGTCTTCATCTGTAAAGCTGTTCAGGTTCATTAAGGACTTTGTGTTGTGACTTTTCACCTTAACTTGTATTATTGTTTGTCATCTTGTCATCCTGTGTAGTTCAATGGGTAGAGCAAGGCACTAACACTGCCAGGGTTAGGGGTTCCATTCCCACTGAAGCCACTCATGCAAGTGCATGCAGCCATGGTATTGAAAGGCGCTCCACCAAACAGCGTTTACTTCTCTCATCTCCTTTTTTATTCTTTTTACTGTGCATAAAAACTAAACCAATCAAAAAAAACAAAACATATTTTCCTGGAATATAGGAACCTAGGAATTCTCAAATTGAGCGGTATTTTCCTTAATGTTAGCAACACATACGTGTGGACCCCAGGGTTGAGAGAGGTCCTGTCCACCTCCAAGTCAAACTCTGTCAGTATGTCTTTCAGGGCTCCATCATCCCCGAAGCCTCCCCACTCCGTGTTAATACACATCCGGCCGTCATCCCCCTCCACGCGCTTCACGTTCTTCATCTCTTCCATATAGCAGGCGTTGGTACCCGTACCTGAGGGACAGAGTAATGGATTACATGTAATGTGATTACAGTATTCAGATTACAAATACCTGAGGGACAGAGTAATGGTAATGTAATTACATTAAATTAACCCCACAGTAATCAGATTACAACTACCTTAAATAAAACTTTTTTTTAGGTAAAAAAAACCGCCAGCTCACATGAAATCCAACTCTTACAAAATGTTTAGTTAATTAATTACAAATTAAACTAAACTATCAGCGCTGCTGCAACCCATGTCTTTGCTTTTTGCTAACGGCTGACCGGGCATTTCCATTTGAAAAACAGACGGAGTCGTCCTTTAAAGCACACATACGTAAGAGTAAAGAATAGGGGGAAAAAAATAAAGATTGCTAACTTGCTCCTTGTTACCACACGGGTTGTTATGGAAACCATTAAAGTGGTAGCATGGTTAGAACACTGTCTCGACCAATCAGATCTCTCTGCTATAACCTACCTGTTGAATGATGCTCAATAAACAACAGACATGACTGAAAATAATTTTCTCAAGTGTTTCTCAAAGTAATGAAGTTTGATAGTGAACGTGTAAATAACAGGAGTGAGTAGCCTGGTTCAGAGTTTAAGTCAGGACCCCAAACTGGCCGTTGACATGGCCGTTTGGGGTCCCTAGTGTGTGTGTGTGTGTGTGTGTGTGTGTATGTGTGTCAGTACAGAATGGGGAGCTGCTGCATACCGATGATCATGCCGATCTCACAGCTCTGATCCCTGTATCCACAACTCATCATGGTCCCCACTGTGTCATTCACCATGGCAACCTTACCTATGTCGTACTGAGAGAGAGAAAGAGATAGAAAGAGAGAGAGAGGTTAACGATATGTCCTACCCACCAATCATATATAGGCTGCACTGCTAAACTGAATCTATGAAGAACTATACTTTGACCATCCGGTACCAAAACAAGAGGTTTAAAAAATTTAGGTTTAAAAATGGCATTATTTTCTTAGTCACTTTAATGTTCCTGTATTTGTTTACTTACTTACTTACTTACTTGTAGAAGTTTCACTGTAGCAGTTGATTAATTTTCATGAACTACAGTAGTTCCAATATGTTGTATTATCTAGTACTACAATATGTTATTTCTTATAGTCTCAATAGCCTTTTTAAAGGTGAAATATGTCATGTTTAGTGGTTGTGTTCACTTGTTCGTTATACTTCATTAAAGACCTACATGATTGATTTTGATGTTTCTGAGTTGATACATGCATCCTGGTGCTGCACAATGGCTTCCCCCAATTAAGTCCAAAAATGTTAATTTAGGATTTTGGGCGTAGAATTAAATTTTCTAACCTTGTGTCTGGTTAGAAAATTTTATTCTACGCCCAAAATCCTAAATTAACATTTTTTCACGATTTCCCGCATGACAGTTTGATGCTGTGACGTGTCTAGCCTAGACAGACAGCTGTTATAAAGTTATAAACCCCTCTAAACCCCCTACACATCCCCCTTCGAGAATGAACCAAACAGCTTTGGGGAGCGAGGGTGTCGCTTGGTTCAAATAACGACTGAGGTGGGACGTTAATCTCCTAATGGGGAAATTCTCTTGTTGCCCTCTGGTAGACGGCGCAGGGTGAGGTCCGGTTACAGGGGGGCTCAAACCCTGGACCTTTCAGACCAGGAGGCGACCTCACCACCTGCTAGGCCGTCCTGTCGTTAGTACTGAGACCCAGAAGCTCACCTGCTTCCTGTGGATGGCCTCTCTGAGTAACTTCACCACGTCCTGCCCCTCCACGCCGGAACATGTAAACCCTTTAGTCCAACGGATCAGGATGCTCTGTGGTAGAACAGGGGCTGAAGGTTATTATCAGTATACAAAAAAGTATAATCTTTTACATTTTTAGCCCATGGTACAAGGTTAAGTAGTCATTTAGATTTGATTTTTGATTTTGATTTGATTTTTTTCTGTGTGTGTGCGATTAATACAATTTACATGCAGGATCATTCTTCACGTGAATCCCCTCTGGAGAACAGACTTTTATTACCCAAATGTAAATCTTATGACTGGTCCAAAACCAGATTTTCCATTGAAGAAGAAGTTATATATGGGGTTGTTTTTCTTGATATGTGTGTGTGTGTGTGTGTGTGTGTGTGTTTGTGTATGTGTATGTGTGTGACCTTGTCGATTTCTTTCTGCTCGCAGGGAAAGGAGAAGGTGAAGCCCAGAGGAAGAACCTTTCCCTTCAGATTCTGAGAGTCCAGGAAGTCTAACAGACACTCTGCTATGTGGTCAAACAGCTATAGATAGATAGATAGATAGATAGATAGATAGATAGATAGATAGATAGATAGATAGATAGATAGATAGACAGATAGATAGATAGACAGACAGACAGACAGACAGACAGACAGACAGATAGATAGATAGATAGATAGATAGATAGATAGATAGATAGATGCAGGGGTGACGTGTGAGTAAGAACATTTCATATTAAGGATACTAACTACTA
>OMKK01047610.1:6074-18953 GCA_900302305.1 Polymixia japonica
GACGCTGGGGCAGAAAGTTTGGACTTCCCGACTAGTAAATACCACGTCGTTGCCTGGTTAAGACGACGTGACTTCCTGAACGGAAGGCAGCATCTTCACGGTCCCCGACGCTCCCGAAGTAGCGAGCAGGTGGCTCTCGTGACGCTGAGCAGCAACGACAACGAACGACGAGGCGCGCGAAGAGCCTCCAAGCATTCTCTTTCTCGCGCTTTCTCTTTTTTTTCAGCCCATCTGTTGAAGCAACGCAACAACTCGCCTGTACTGGATCCATCCGGCACTCCGTCCGCGGTGACAGGGTTTATTTTAGAAGTTCATCTGCGGATTGATAGCAGTTTTAAATGGTCTACACGTTTGACTTTGATTTGAGCCTAATCCGACTATAGCAGGCTACTATGAGTAAGCGGAAAAATAAGCACTGATTAACGACCGGTGTCTGTTTCCGTGGTTCTTGGCACCAATTAGGGTTTGGGTAAAGATGTCGCGGTCCTAGGTACCTTCTAGGTTCGGGGACAGAGTCGTTAAGGTGATGTCTGAGTTAAGTGGGAGAGGGAGAGACACAATGCAATGACGGCGCCATCATTGGATTATCATCTGAGCAGGTGTTGGAGATATAACACAGATGACGGTGTGGCATATCAGCAGGAGATGTATGGAAACTAGGCTGCTCTGTGGCTGTTTTATAAGGCCTGTAAATGTGTGTCACCACAGCTGATACAAATAACAAAAATATCCACCCACATCCATGCACCAGTGCTGGCAATGCTGAATCTCTCTCTTTCTTTCTCTCTCTCTCTTTCTCTCTTTATGTGGGTCCCCCTCTCACTTGTTCTCTCCCTGTGTTTATTTGTGTGTCTTCCTCTCACTCCATGTTACCTCTCTCACTCACTATCAGTCACACATGCACACACAAACAGCCTAAAATAGTACCGTCTCTTCCATGCAATTAAACACAAGCACGCGCGCGCGCACACACACACACACACACACAACATGTGGTAATCTTGAGGCATAAGATACCTGTTCATAGTGTCTGAGAATAAGCTGTTGGCGCATTAGGGCTGCCAATGGCCTTTGGGTGTTATGTTGTGTGTTATGTGTGGGTGGGTGTGTGCCAGGGTTTCCGTTAGCCAGTCATTACCGTTTTTTGCCTGGTAAAATTTATTAAAAAACATTAAATTAAAAACCTGCCGGACAAAATGTCTGGTAATAATGCTCATACAAAACGTGGCTATAAAGAAGGCTATCCCTAAACCTTAAGACGGCGCTGCGAAGTCGTCTGGAGGAGGACAGAGTGACGCGGCTTATGAGCATTGCAAGCCGCAAAGACACATTGGACACGTTTGATTTCAAGTCGGCAGCAGAGGACTTTGCAATGAAAAAAAGGAAAAAATAAAATGTTACCTTGTAGCTTATAGGCTACATTTGATGCCATGTAGGCCTAGTCTTTTTTTGTTAAACAGGGTACAGATGTTACAGGTTACAGATGTTTCGCAATAGCCTACATTTTACTGTTCGTTTTCCTTAATTATTACTGTTCATCAAATAGTCAAACTGATTTGAGGTTGTCATTCTTTCGTCAACATAATTGCACATTATATTTGCGTTTGTAATATAGACTGTTATTGAAATGTGACCGGTAAGTTTAAAATTTGTCTGGTAAAATAAATTATTTCTGGACATCGGACCGGCAAGAAACAAAATCCTAGCGGAAACCCTGGTGTGTGCATATGCATACAGGCATGCTGCTAAAATAGCGCATATGGACCAGGGGCCAGGCGACAGCTTGGACTTCCCTGGATCACTGCACCCTGACTGGGCCATTGTTCCTCTGACATCCCTCCCTCTCCTTCCCTGGCCATTCCCTGACCAGCCTCCATCCGGCCCTGCTTTCTGCTCCCCTTCTATCCTCCCCTCCTTTCCTAATGGCTATCCATCCATCCTAGAGTCTTCTAGAACTCATTGGACTCCTTATGACTTTTCTAATGTCCTGTCATGTCCTCATCGCTAGTTCCATCATCTTACACTATTCCACAATGCTTTATCACTTTGCGTGTGGGGGCGTGCACACTCCTAGGGATCTTCATTTGTGTCCCCATGCGTGTGTATGCACGTGCACGTATAGCCGACTATACGGAGTAGACGGCGGAGCTAAGGTCATGGCTGATGTTTCAGTTTGGGCTGGGCAGGGCTTTCTGATTGCATCAGCGCGGCTGGCTGAGCCTGGTCGAGTAACGCACACTGATAAACAGGTTTAAGACATTCATCGTCACATCTCGAAAGCTCCCCTGTCAACTCTCTGCACATCAACCACCACTGGCCACGGCCACCGCTTAGCAAGGGGTAGAAAGAGAGAGACAGATGGGGCGGAGGGGCAAAGTGATGGATATAAAGTTGGAGAGAATATATGATAGGGAGAGACAGATGTTTGGGTTCAGAGAGAGGCTGGGTCAGAGAGATGAACATGCTGGCATGCTGACAGAGTGGCACAACCCCACAGAGAGAGAAGTAAAGAAAGAGAGAGAACAATTTTGTGAAGATAAGTATCCCGTTTCTTCATCTCCTCTCCTTTCCTCTCCTCTCCTCTCCTCAGTGATAAAAGTGGCCTCCCACTTTGTGCGTCGCCATGCTCCATTTGGAGTCACAGATGCCTCTGTCACTGGGGCGGCGTTCATTTGCCGCGGCCCCGGGTGACTGTGTCAATATTTGCAGTGAGTGCCATTTTGGTTTGGGGCGCTCTGTAAGCGTGACTGAGCCTGGGTGAGGGCAAGGCTAAAGCGAAGTCAACAGGAAACAAAATCCTGGCTGTAGACCTGCTTTCTTCAATTAATTAAGCCTTTTGGCAACAAACTGAAAGGATGGGTTCCTTGGGAATAAGATAGGTCAGGGTATGCCTGTGTGTGTTTGTTGGGGGGTCATAGGGGGACAAAAACAACAAATAAATTGCCTAGAACCGCCAGGATAATGCACCTCTCTGATTAACATTGATCGCATGGGGGATAAGCAACTGCCACAATACATCTGCCGACAACAGTTAATTTGATGAATTTTTTGTTAATAACCCTCTTTGTGCAAGGGTGAACAATGAATTTGTGCTGGATACTGACTGTGCAATTTGAGGTTGTTACTTTCCCTGCTCCAATGGTGTGCCTTGCCTGTATGAGTTTGTGTGTGTGTGTGTGTGTGTTGTCAGTTTTTGACTGCGTCCCAGCAGTAATATTTGCCTTTTATGTAATGTTTTTCATTATATGCGGCCCTTGGAGAGAGAAAGAAGGAGCAAGAGCTGGCAGAATTTATTGATTTAGAGCATGTAAAGCCACTGCTTCCTGGTATAGTACAGGGAGGCCAGCGAGGATAGCCCAAACTGACTTCATGATGGCTTTTTCTCCAGTTGCTTCTGAATAACTCACTGAGCAAATCTTGTTTTTCTTATTTCCATTTCCAAATCCCCTCTCTTTGTCTTTCTCTCTCTCTATCTCTCTCACTTTTTATCTTGCTCTCTCTCTCTCTCTCTCTCTCTACTGCTCTCTCTCTCACTGTGAGAGAGACCACCACCATCAAAACACACACACACACCCCCAAACCTCACACCTTACATGCACACCGAGTGCTTGCACGCTTAGAGGTGGCAGACGTCTGACTTCGCACACTGGCCCCATCATCAGCACAGTGCCCTGATGTGACATCCATCAGCCTCTGTCCAAGTCACTAGCAGGGCACCATTTATGTTTTTAGTTCAACAAGTGGGCCACCGTGGTCAACAGTCAACAGAAGTCTATCTGTACTCTTTTGTGATGTGAACTGATGGGATCTAATGTGCATCTGTGTGTGTGTGTGTGTGTGTGTGTGTGTGTGTGTGTGTGTGTGTTTGCATGTATCTGCATGTCTGCATGTTTGTGTGAGCTTTTCTACAATAATAATGGTTTTAATTTATTCATTACAATAAGCAGTTGTTTGTCAGTGTCTTGTCTGTTTCTGTGCGTGTGTGTCTGTGTATTTGTCTAAGTTTGTGTATGTATGTGTGAGTCTGTGTGTGTACCGTTGTGTGTATGTGTGTGTGTGTGCCTACTGTATGTGTCCTGATGGGACAATGTTTGCCTTGACCCTTGAGTCCCATTCCAAGCAGCTGAAAGAGAGAGACACAGAGAGAGAGAGTGTGTGTGTGTGTGTGTGTGTGTGAGAGAGAGAGAGAGAGAGAGAGAGAGAGAGAGAGAGAGAGAGAGGATGTACAGTATGTGAGGAAGTAAGCTCAGGAAATTATTTTGGATAAGGGCATCTTTTATGCCCCAGGCTGTTGCTGTAAATAAAATTTGTTCTTTGAATGTTCCCAACTTGCCTGGTTGAATAAAGGTTAAGAAAAAAACCTGCTAGGCACTCTGTGGTGGGAGTTAACATGTGACTGGGTGTGTATGTACATGCCAACGTGTGTACATGTGTGTATGCATGCATGGGTGTGTGTCTGAGTGTGTATGATTGCCTGAAATGTATGTCTGTGCGTTTGTCTGTTGTGTGTGTGTGTGTGTCTGTGTGTGTGCGTTGTGAATAATGTGTGTATGTAGTACATCCCGAGGTCCAGCAGCTTGTCAAAGTAGTGGCATGTGGTATTTTTTTGGAGGAAACTAAGTGGACAGGTGGAATTCCAGCCCAGAGGTGCACTGGGTAGTCACAGAATGCCGGGTGTGTTGCTTTGACAATGCAGGGTTTCCATGGAGACGATTGGCTGAATCCCATAGGTGCATACGCAACGGAGTCTCTGTGGATGTTAAAATCTTGAAATAGAGATTAGACTGTTTTGTGTCTGTCTGTAGGTGTGTGTTTATGTTGAGTGAGAGATAGAGTGCACGTGAGAGAGAGAGAGGAAAGAGGTTCACTGGCTAACCGATTCAGACTGCACACAGAAAGCTGAATATATATTTGCCAATCCATAGAGGTTAAGACCATATATTATTTAACTAATTACAGGCACTGTTAAGCAGACTCACAGAGCAGAGAGGGGAGGGGAAGGTTGGACAGAGACTAAAAAAAATATAAATCAATTAACATGCAAGACAGTAAGATGGCTCTGCCTGGCATGCGGACACACAGCTGTTTTACAGCCGGACTGTGGTCCCCTGCACAGATGCATTGGGTAATTTACTGTCTACCACTAGACAGTGTGACCAGGGGCTGTGTCTCTATGTGGTCTCCTGGTTCCTTCACAACAATTAGACAGCCAGATGAAATGGGGCTGTCTCAGGGGCCATCAATGTAATTAAGCTAGGGTGAGAGGCCACTGGCTCCAATGAAATACTGTCCTGTTCACACACACACACACACACACACAAAGGGGCTGTGTCTCTATGTGTGTCTCAAAGGCGCACACAAATTATATGCAAGCATTTCTACAATGACCCGTGTGATTGTTGTCAACCACTATTTAGAAATACATATAAATACATAGATATATATAAATACTGTACATCAGTTTATATACAAAAAACAAACACACATGCACGCGCACAGACACATGCAAATACACATACTCGCAGACATGCAGACACATATAACATGCATGCATGCACGCACACAAACACACACACACACACACACACACACACTAAACCATAATGACACTACACTGGCTCATACAGTTTATAGGGCTGCCCACGCAGTTAAAGTACCAGAAATGATAGTTGGTGGAGCTTTGACTGGTTTCATCATATTTTGTCTGTGCTGTAACCACCCCCACGAGTGTGCTCTGCTGACACTGAGGTGGGCTGCTTTGCAGTAAATGGAGGCTGTAAAGACCATATTCAATTGTTTGTTGGCAGATAAATGGCCAAGAGTAAGACAGAGGCTCTGTAACCGGCCACTTGACTTTTGCTTGAATTTTGCTGGAGTTCATTGTGAACTAACGTGGCCGTATAGTGCAGTTTGTGGTGCCAATTGCTCTTCCCAGCTCGGCTCGAATAGGTTGCCCATCCTCAGTATCTTGCAGAAACCTTGAATCTTGTAAAATCCATCTTTTCTGACATCAAGACAAAAATTGATGGTTTTTCCATCACTGAGTCACTAAATAAATAAATAATTATATATACTGTATAACTGTATATATATACAGTATATATATATATATATATATATATATATATATATAGAGAGAGAGAGAGAGAGAGAGAGAGAGCTGGCTAAGAAAAGTACTTTTCTTTAAATTGTATTTATTATTTATGCACTCATCACTGCATTATTTATGTTTTTTTCTTTCCCCCCAATGCTATAGATTGAATCAAACACTTTCAAAAGGTTTCAAACGCTTATTAGAAGTGGTGATATTGTATTGGGTATACCTAAATATAATTGGTTACAGTCCTCGTCTTTTATGATTGGCCGTTGTCTTTGTATCAGCGCAAGTAAACAAGAGAAGACACCATCTCAATGCTTCCTGAGAAATGGCTGTATAAACGCCTAACGTAAGAGCTATATCATTTTACTAGTTTCATTATGCTACATTTACATTTTACTATAACTATGAGGGCATGTAGCATAATGAAACTAGTAAAATGAAATAGCTCTTACGTGAGGCATTTCCACAGCCATTGAGAGGGATACAGTGTTTCTTCATCCTTTCTTGTTACAAAGACAATGGCCAATCATAAAAGACGAGGACTGTAACCGATTATATTTAGGGATACAATGGTGACTGGGTCCGCCCACTTACTGCCAAAAACAAAAACCACTTGCGAGTGAGCAGGTGAAAGATTTGCGAGCAGGAGAGCAATGGAGCAATGTGCGCATGTGGATCTTGTAAGAACCAGATTATACTGACCACAGATGGCTTAGGATGTTGAGAGGAAGGTGAAAACCTGTGGCCGGTGTGTACGTAGAAAGGCATTGCCTGAGAGAGCTGCACCTTTGGTCAACATTAACACCACAAGACCCCTTGAACTGCTCTGTATGGAGTTCCTCTCTCTCTTGAACCTGACAAAAGTGGGACCAAGGACATCCTTGTGATCACAGATCACCAAATTTGCGGTTGTCATCCCAACCCCCAATCAAAAGGCCGCACAGTTGCAAAGTGTCTGTAGGATAATTTTATCGTGCGCTATGGGATCCCAGAAAATCTGCATAGCGATCAGGGACCACATTTTGAATCCCGCACGATAAAGGAGCTCTGTCAGGTGGCTGGCATACACAAAGTGAGAATGACCCATACCATCCTAGGGGAAACCCTGTTGAGCGATTTAATCGCACCCTACTGGACATGCTAGCTAGGTACTCTTCAGGGCTCACTGGCATGATTTTGTGAAACCCCTGGTCCACGCCTACAATTGCACTAGGAGTAAGGTGACAGGGTTCATGGCATACGAACTGATGTTTGGACGTCAGCCTTACCTACCGGTCGATCTGGCATTTGGAGTGCCAGTGCAAGGGGGTCAACGCACATCACTGTCAGTATGTGCAAAACCTCAAGTCACATCTTGAAGAGAACTACAGGATAGCTACCAATAATGCTGCGAAAATAGCACACAAATATAAAACAAGGTATGACAGGCATATAACTGCCTTGGACTTGGAAGCTGGGGACCGAGTACTGATCAGAAATGTCCGTATTCGGGGGAATCATAAGATTTCAGACAAATGTCAGTTGCCTATATAGTGGTAAAAAGAGCAGGGACCCTTCCGGTCTATATGGTCAAACCTGAAAACAAGGACGTCCTATAAAGACACTGCATAGAGACTTACTACTTCCATGTGGATACTTACCTACAGAGGAAAACAATGAGTCTGTCCAGCAGCCAGCAAGGCGCAGGCCAGGGACCCAGGCGAATACTGCTGCAGATGCCGATCACAGTCTACTGGTACACTGGACCTCCAAATGCTCAGGTTTCCAGATTTTTAACAGTTCATGAGGGTCCAGTGCAGCCTGATACAACTATGTCTACAATGCAGGATACACAGCATATTGAATCTCCAGGCGTTTGTCCTGTCGAGAGTCCTGGAAATGCTCAGAATGTTGATTACACTCCAGAAACTGACCAACCACCGGACATGCTCGATGGTGCTCCAGATAGTCCCCTGACAGTTAATGAGCCTCACAGCCATCAGGGTGACACTGAGTACTTACTTACTGACACATCAGCTGAAGATGTAGATGAGAAAGACTTGACTGAAATGGACTGTCCTGACTCACAACATGAGGAACTCCCAGACACCCCAGACATGTTTGGTGATGTTGAGGGGATATGCACACTCCAGACTAATAGGCAAGAATGGACTAGTTCTGTTAGACGATCACTCAGAAATAGAGAACAGCCTAGCTGACGTCAGTATGTAAAACTTGGCAACCCATTGATAGCTGTAGTGCAGTTACTCTTTCAAGGGTTGACCACAGCTTTTGCTGATTATTTAAGTGAGAATGAGAGTTCTTTGCATCCCCCTGTTCTGTCTTCCCAGATAGTAACCACTCAACCATTGCCATGCGACGGGACGTGCATGAGCTCAAGGGGGGAAAGTCTAGCCCAGGCTTAAAAATGCTAATTCAGGCTAATTCAATATAAAGTTCCATAGACTTGTGCTAGCAATGTTAGCATGAAGCTGTGGAAAAGAAACAAGGTCTGTAAACCACAATTAGGCTAATTGTCTGTGAGTTTTGTGAATGCCAAATGTTACTGCTGTTAAGCCATGGTTATGTTGATTTTTGGTATTTTAAAGCAGACTTTGCTGCACAACTTCATTTAATTTGTGCATCCTATGTTTTATATGGAGCTTCATGGATTCACAATGTAGCTGTGGTGCAGTTAATTTAATTTCTGCGGTTTGTGTTTTCTATTAAGTCTCTGCGGCTCACAGGATATAAAGTTATATGCCTTATGTAAAGTTATGTGCCTTATGTAATAAGGGTTTGAGTAGAATTTTGAAACCTTCAATCAAGGTTATTTTGAAGTAATGTTGCACTGAATTATTGGAAGTGATTTTGCACTGAATTTGAGATTTGAAATGTATTTTTGTTATACAACAACAGAGCCATTTGAAAATGTGATTTGAAATATAGGTTGTATTAATGCTTGGTGATATTTCACACTGAATTAGAAGTTAGGTATAACCTATACTGATTAGTGTGTGAATTTAACTGTGTGGATGTGTGACCTGTCTGTAGGTCAGGTTTTGGTAAACGGCGGGCTTGGTGACAAGTCCGATACCACAACAGAATAGAGATTTCCAGAGGAGCGTCCACAGGAGAATAGAGATTTCCCGAGGAGTATCCACTGTAAGATAGAGATTCCAGTTAACTGGATGGCGAGCCGACCAGTTAACCATCCTGAAAGATTGTGACATCCTGAAGATGGATTTCCTTCCTCGCTGCCGGGTGTGGTAGGACAGACTATAACACTGACACAAGTTTATTGTGCCAGTTTTTGATTTATTGATCTATTGATTGACTGAACTCAAAAGAAAAGAAAACTGAACTCGGGGTAAATAGGTTTTTTGTGCGCACTTTATTATTTTAGTTTGTTATTTTGGGTAAATTGCATGAATGTCTGAATGTTGTTATAATTGTGTATTAATACAAACGTTCATGCAAACTCATTCTGGTGTTTAATCCTCATTACTGCTATTCAACATCTCGGGCTCCTACCTTCCTAGTCCTTCTGATATTGGTCCATATTCATTTCATTGATATGTGTGTAACTATAAAGTGTAACCAGGGCTACACCTGTCTTTCGAGTCATGTAATCGGTGGTGTACACAGACTGAAGTGCTGCCTTTGAGGTTTGTCTTTGCTGTTTATGTTTGTGATCCTCCCAAAGTGGCTGTCCAATGTTGTTAGCTCTCTAAAATCTCTCTAAAAGAAAATGTAGGACACTCAGCTTAACGATGATACAATTGTCATTATTACATACAATCTATCTCATCTCTCTAGTCTTTAGACATCTGCAGTGCCTACACCGCCCATAGCCAAGGAGCCATCAGGGCAACGATTCATCTTCTTTTAAATCACATATTCTATCAAACATTATGATGAAACATTATTATTTCAAATAAAACAAGCACATTTTTTACATAGGGAACAGAAGTTGCTTCAACAGTAGGACCTTGTGTCTGCAGAAATTTAAACTGCCTTACTGCTGTCCCCTAAATCCATTCTCTCTCTGTTGAATTAGCATTTTTCCTCCTCAGCCTTGCATTGTGTGCCTAGTCACACACACCACCCTGTTTCCCTCTCAGCTGTGACAGTAGCACACAAGCGTGCACACAAACACACACACACACACACACACACACATAGGCACTGCGGGACACATAGCGCCACATGAAATCACGTCACATTACAGTGTGTTCTTAGCAGATGCCCTCATCCAAGAACATTTCCTGAGCTCACAATTTCTCTAGCTCTCCTCCAGCTGGTTGTGGCTCAAGGGTGAAGGCAAACCGCATTCCATCGGGACTTAGACATTGAAGAGAATATGATGTCTTTGGAGCTCTGGGCATCGCGGCCGTTTGAAGGATAGCTTGTGATGACAATGTGACTTACCTGAACATCTCAACTCAACATCACTACTTTTGGGTATTATGTTTGAATACCAATGTCAAGAGACCGGAGATGCATGAGAAATATGTACAATACATTAGGTACTTCATTAGGCACTGCATTCTAGTATTGAATGTATTATTCACCTTAAGCTTGACAGTAAGGCGTGACTTATCTATGGACATAGTAACATATATATGGCTACTTAGAAGGTAATCACTGCTTAGAGACATATGGAGCATTTTAAATGATTTTCTGATAATTGAAATGGTCACTACATGAGTATTAAAATCAACCATTAATGCCTTATGACTTTCTCTCTATGTGCTCTGGTGAAGAGGAAAATATGTGGTGTTGCTTAGATAGGTTTCATTGCTTGCGGCTTGACGGGGGTTTTAATTCCCCTTGCGGTTCCCATATCATAGCAGCCCAATCTCCACTCACCACACCATCAGCACCTTTCTCCTAGACCCAATTTAGCAGGCAATCCTAAATCTAGCATGTGAGAGACTCGGGAGATTGAGGAGATGTTCTTCATGGAATTGCACCCCACCGCCTTTAAAGGGGTAGACTGCCCCGGAATGTAATTAGATGTTGCCAATCTCTCGCAATCACCTGGGAACAGGATTGGTGGGTCTATTAATGGAGACGCTCTCCGCATGGGTCTATATCATAGCATCGGAGCAGGAGTCACTTCGGAACCAGTGTGTTAAGCATCAAAGTATCCTGTTAAAACCGGCTATTCTTGTTAATGTCCCCGCTGGATTGGAACTCATTTGCTAAATACGCTTTGTTAAACTTGCGTGTCTTGTAAAACAAATTCAGAACACTCAGCCACTTTGTGTAATTAGAAAAGCGGAGTCAATCAATTGTTTTCTAACCAGAGGGTGACGTCTGTTGGGAATATTAAGCATACAAGATCATTAAATGTCTAGCTTTGTTGAGTAGGTATTGAACATCTATTGTATAACATTTGTAAATGAATGTCACATATCCGGGTAAAAGTCCTCTGAAACAGTACAAAAGTGTAAAGAGATCTGTTATCTCGATAAGAATCTCTATCACGTCATCTTAGATGCTTTCAATAGATTTGAGGACCGCTGTGATGCTAAGTAAATTATGGCGGCTGATGGTGTATTAATCCCTGATATAAATGTGGCCTAAATCCTATAGAGCTTAAGCGATGACGAGAGTTTAGCTTGTGGGACTCTTGCCTCTACTAAATGTGTTTCAGAAGTCATTCCAATGCTTGGCACTGCCATTAAGGTTTTTTTTTTTTTTCAGGGTATTTATGCTACAGGGAATGTACTAAACACGAACCATTATAAAGGATCTGGATCTGGATATTGGAAGATTAGCCTCTAATGCACTTCACGCTCCTAAACCTGTGGGGGATATTCTCACATGATTTATAGTCTCACCGCTACGGCATCGGAGACAGTGTGCAATGTCTAAGGATACTGCATGCCTGTGTATGGATGGATCGTTCCCATACTGCAGAATCTCTATCCATAATCTATGAAGGGCTTACTTGCGAGCGCCGGCTCGCCGCTCAATATGTGTTCTTTGTTCTCCCTTAAGGCAAGGTTAAATGTCTGTAAATACCTATTGAGCGAATCAGAGAGCCGGTCTTAAGACATGAATCACTGTGTAAGTGTATGTACGCGCGTGTGTGAATGTGTATCTTTAGGTGTACCGTTTTTTTTTGCGGATTTGCCTGCGTGAGAGTATATACAGTAGAACCGCCTGCCTCTCCGTCTCTCTCACTCTTTCTCTTATGCCCCGTCTCTACACTGCTATACGCAGCTCTAGGTTTACCCAACCGTCCTGTGCGTGTGTGCATGCGGGCGTGTGTGTGTGTGTGTGTGTGTGTGTGTGTGTCTGGGGGTTGTCCAGAGTGAGAGCTGGTGTCAGAGCTGGACAGTGGAAGGTGGTAGCAGGAGTAAGGGGACTACTGGTGTGATTAACCCCTCACTGGGTTGAGTGTAACAGGCAATTACAACCAGTCGTCTGGCTGTCACACTGCTAGAGGGGGATAGCTCCAACACACAGACACACACACACACACACACACACACACACACACACACACACACACACACGTGCCTGCACGCACGTGTATGAACACACGCGTGCACACACACAGATAAGAGGGAAAGCACATGACTGGGATTCAGTTCTGCCAGCGGATGGCTCGGTGACTAGCAAATCAATGTGGTATCAAGATGTAGCACTTCAATGCCTTCCTGTTTTTTTTTACCATGTGCCATTCCACATAATGGTACTGCCCATCCCCCACCACCCCCGCCCCCGAAATATCTCCCGCTCCCGACTGCAGTGGTACGTCCTGTTGAATGTTGTCGTTTTCCCTC
>OMKK01047615.1:0-10522 GCA_900302305.1 Polymixia japonica
TCTACTTATTCTTAGTGGGGTGGCCTGGCCCAGTTATGGAGGTCTCAGCATGACTAATTTAGCAGACACTTTCTCTATGCTGATGCATCATAACACTGGACACCGGCTTACATAACCACTGTGGTCAACAGAAAAATGTTTGGGGCCAGATGTCAACCTGTCAGTGGATGGTGTGAACTGGAGACAGAGTTTGGGAAGGCAGTCACTCTGGATGAGGATGGTTCAGCTACACACCTGAAACTTATCCGTATCTGTCTTGGTTTCAGATTGCAGACGGTGAGCTGCTCTACTGGTCTGACCTGGTGGCCAAGTGTCTGTCGGACTACGCCTCTCCTGAATGTAGCAAGCCCAACCACAGGAAGCTGGTCTGGATCGTGTCGCGACGCACTGCCCAGAACCTCCACAGCAGCTACTGCAGCGTCCCGGACCTGCCCACCATCCCGGAGGGCGGCTGGGACCACAGCGAAAGGTAAAGTAGTTCAGGACGACACAACACCGCTGTCCTGTGAGGGTCAGTGGGTAGAACATGAAGGTTAACCTGCCAGGGTTACGGCCTCCAACCGTACTTAAAGTGTATAGAGTCATATGGTCAATTTCCAAAAGTAAACATACCGTACTCAAAAGTGAAACTGGACTCAGCAGTCAACATTAGATGGAACAAGGAAGTGGTGGCACTCAGCAAAGCAAAACCAAAACATGAGATTCTGTGGAAAATACCCAACAGCCTGACACTTGACAGACATGCTGACAGACTGACATTCCAGTTCAGCATTCCACTTAAAGGGTTATGTGTGTCTCAGTCAGTTCTGACACATCCATTTAAACAGGTTATGTTAACTAGTGCCGAGTGTGATTCTTCCTAAAACTGGTGAAAATATTTCCAACAGTGGGGTAAGGTGATTTGACCAGCAGATTTGTATTGGAAACACAGTCTCACCCCACTGCCAGATGTGTTCACTAGTTAAAATAAAGACTTATTTAATATTAATACAATATCCTCTTAAAGAACTAGTTAGGGAGTCTGATCCCTAGATAACTAAGTAACAGGGAGTTTCTGGTCTGTTGTAATTCCACATCATGGCTGATTGCGTCACACCAAAGCCAAGCCTCTCTCTCTCTCTCTCCTTCCCATCCCCTTCCTCTCTGTTGTCATAACATCTCTCTCTCTGGGCCTCTCATGTTTCCCCAGACATGACTGATGTGATCTGAAGCATGCGAGTCACTGTCGTTGTCTAGGCATCTAGTTTCCATAACGTCAGGATTGTTTGGGCTTGGCTGCGTTGAGTTCACACAACTGCTGAACAAGATAGCTCAGTTATATAACGACATAAAGATAAGACTAATCCTGCTGACCCCATTAACTAGTGATCAACACAGGGAAGGTTGTCAACGTAAATAGGAACTGCAATTAACTTTAATTATTTAATAGGAACTGAGATCCTATATTTACTAAAAGAGCATTTGTTTGCAAGAATGTTCTGATAGGTCATACATCACAACATTCACAAGCTAAACACTTCTGTAAAATGTCACTTCCTGGGTGTAGTGTGTTGAAGCCAGTTTTATAACACTTCCTGGCCACTTCCTTGAACCATGTATTTCAGTATGTACTTTATAACTGTTAGCTGCCAACCCGACACCAATGTCAACAATACTAATTCCTCTACACGTTGTACTGCGTCTCTACACACTTGTCACCATAACTAATTACGTTGGTCAACAGACAGATAATCTCCATTTCTAATTTCTTCCATCTCTGCAGTGAGGACTCGTGTGAAGACATGAGCTCGGGGGAGGACAGTCCGAGTAGCTCTCTGGGTCGAAGCTCCTACTTCCCCCTGCGCTGCCAGAAGCACCACCTCAACCAGAACGTCTGCCACTGACCGTGCCTCGTCTCAAAACCTCATTTTAAACTATTTACATAATATCTTAATTTATTATTTAGTAAGAATAAGGTCCTTTTGGCTAGGCCTGGACAATAACAATGGAAGCAGTCAGCATACTGTAATCTCAGACATAAGCTTTGGTACAGGGAAAGTCCTGGGAGAAACTTGCACAATACCGGCAGCTGAACACTTTTGGACTCCTCCCAGTAGTTGTGTTGGACTGGTTTTAGTTAGTGGATGTTTTAATAGTTGGTGCATGTGAGATGTGTCACATTCCAGACCGCAGGATTTAAATGAACAAACTAACCTTTTGGCAGATGAGCTCTTTGATCAACTCAACACAGCGACAAGTTTGAAACGTCGGTGTTGTTCATATGTACTGTGCCACTAAACTTCGTAGAAGATAAATGCCAACTGAAGCTGTCCGCTAAACATCAGTCAACAGTGTGCTAAAACATGATCACGCACAGTAGTGAACTGATTAAATACTTGGCACACAGATGACAAACAGCTACCGGTCGCCTTGTTGTAAAACAGTACGACTGTCAGAGACTTTCTTGCCATAAATAGCGTTTCTTAGCGATTTTTTGAAGTTGTGTTTCTTATACAGAACGCCGTTGTATTGACTGTTATAACCCAAGACTGTTGTTTTATTAAGGACAGGGATTCTGTTTCCCTGGGCTGTCATTTGCACAAGTTTAGTTTTTCTTGTTGCATTGCAAGTGTTATATTATTGTGTCAGGAGCTATACAACCTGCTGGCTGAGGGAAACTACTAGTGGTTTATTCACGTCATCACCCTCTCTGAGCAGCAGAGCGCAGTCTAGACCCTAGGACCAGTATCCCCATGGAGCTGTACTAGGACCAGTACTAGGACCAGTACCCCCATGGTGCTGTACCAGTCTCTTACTGTTGACCACTGAGGGGTTAAGTGCCTTGCTCAACGGCACCTCAACAGTAATTGCTGAGGGAGGGGAGAGTGTTACTCATTCAATTTCCCCAGCCAGTCTGGGATTGGAACCAGCAACCTGGCGGTCGCAAGCAGGCCTGTCTAACCTCTTGGCAAGGCTGAAATGACAGATTAAAATGTTAAATGTCAAAGTATTCCTTTAATGTCTAACCTCCAAGTTGACAAAAGAGCAAATGTGCGGTTGTTTGCATGGTGTGTTTGTTTGTGGGTGTATGTATGGACCTTTAGGATGTAGCGTATTTTGTTGTGAAGGGTTCAGATGTTCAGAGGGAATGTTGTATAGAACAAATGATGTTGACCAAGAGTCACAAAAAATGCCTAAAAATTTCACAAAATGTAAAAAAATGTTGATACAAAAACATGTAAAATTGTAAATAATGTAAAAAAAAAAAAATACTGTGAATAGTACTTTGTAGACAACTTATTTATTCTTTTTGTCAGCTGTATGAAAAAAAAAATCTTATAAAAATGTTATTTTTAACTTCTTGCCCGTGTTTTTTTTTCTCTCATTTTATACAATTTGTGAATTTGCTTCCATTTTTACAATCGTATTCAGACAATATATACTGGACAATAATTAACCTTCTACTCATGTTTTTAATAACATGAATTTTGACACTTGTTCTTACACTTGTTTGATGTCCCTCTAAAACAACAACACCACAAGTGAAACTAGCAGGTTTTCATGTCAACTTTATGTGAAGGAACAGAGAAATAAACCTATCCTTATTAACTATTTAAACCCAAACATGTAAATACAACTCAGACCTGAGGCTGCCCTGTCTTGATTTTATATCAATAACTGCATGAAGAGTATCTGACAATCTTATTACCAAAATCCCCACTGTCACCCAGGTCTACGCACCAAATCAATAACTATCGGTATCATACTGACTTCTGTTGACTTGATGACGGGGTTTAAAATGTATTTAAAGGCTTCAAAGACAACTCAAGTTGACACTGAGAAAACCAGTTGTGTGGAGTTGGAAAACCAGATGTGTAAAGTACACATAAAATATACTGATGTGGTTTTCGTCTAAATACAGACAGGTGTCAAGAAGAGCATAATTTTAGAACTGTTATAATAAAAACAATTCCAACAAAACTAGTCCAACTGAAATTTACGCAGCAGTTAATCCCTGACAACTGTACTCTAGACAAATACAACAGTATCCCTGAAGATGTGATAGTCCTACAGTCACAATCACAGTCATACTGGATTCACAGGGAAAACAAATGTAAAGCCTATAACAGTTTTTGAAATGACCTGAGGAAGAAAACATTTTTATTCTCTGTCTTTTTAAACACATTCTAGTTGACCAAAAATAGATTTTGTATCTACAACTCAGATTTAGGTCCATTTCTAGACTGTAATACATCATGTATTACAAACCCTGACATGCTATGTGCCCAATTTCAATCCTGCTGATTTAAAACATGTCTGGTCTGGTAAGACACTAAATACTACAGACGTACAGTCTTTTCTGTTATAAAATAAACTACATAAAAAAATAATCCAGCAGCCACTGTGACTGACTGCCAAGATAAAAGGTTATTCTATGACCCATAGATGACACACATGCACTCACTCACACACACCTTTAAAAATGACGGTGAGCAACATGCACACACAGAAACAAACGGTAATAAACTCCACTTGCCCCAACCAAGTCTGTCAGCTCTGCTCCTCAACCTTCTGAGGCGTTCTCCACAGATCTTCCTGAACCACGTTGACTGAGATAGAGTTCCGTTAAGACCATGAAGACTCCCAGGAGCACTGAAGAACATCCTCTCGTAGCTGTGACCAGAGGGACCAGTTGTGACCAGATGTTGACCAGTTGTGATCAGAGGGACCAGATGTTGACCAGTTGTGACCAGACGTTGACCAGTTTGAGTGCTTAAATGACCAACGTTCTCTCCTCCCGCCACAGTACCCTTGAGCAAGGCATGTCAGAAATTTAAGATGGTGGGTTCTATTCTACAAAGAGGCAAAGGCACTGGTTTAGCAGCTGGATAATATCAGGGTTCCTGTGAATAGAAACTCTGGAAGAGTATAAAAATTAAAGTGACTATTTCAGGTCTTTATAGGGGAATTAGGAATTGCCGGACTACCATGAAAATAACCTCAAAAATAAACAGAAAAAACTAAACATTCTGAATCCTGTATGAGACTTCTTGAGTTGTAACATGTCTGACTGTCCCTTTCAACGCCGTGTAGCGCAAGGAGAGAGACAGACGGTGTGTTTGTAGGGCAGACTGGCACAGACTGGGACAGACTGGGACAGACTGGGACAGAAGGCAGGGTGGGCTTTGGAACGCACCTTCAGATTTGTTATTCAGCCTCTCAGCTCTGATCTTATACTCCTATCTATAATGTAAGATAAACAACATGTACCATAAACACCGCACGTTCAAGCCTGTAGGTCACACATCCTCCCTTCTGGTCTCTTCAGCTCATCTCCATCTCATTTTGATCTTCTGTGTTAGTTCCCAGTAAGACATGCCAAGACCAAAAACAAGATCTTCCAACAAACAAAACATTCAAAATCCCATCCGTGACTTCTTCCTCTTGGGCTGTGAGGATTGAGACAGACCTGGTCTACTCTGTGAAGACTGGGAGAGAGAGAAGGACTGGGACAGCCCTGGTCTACTCTGTGAAGACTGGGAGAGAGAGAAGGACTTGGACAGCCCTGGTCTACTCTGTGAAGACTGGGAGGGAGAGAAGGACTGGGACAGCCCTGGTCTACTCTGTGAAGACTGGGAGGGAGAGAAGGACTTGGACAACCCTGGTCTACTCTGTGAAGACTGGGAGGGAGAGAAGGACTTGGACAGCCCTGGTCTACTCTGTGAAGACTGGGAGGGAGAGAAGGACTGGGACAGACCCACTCTGGGCAGGCTGACCGCCCCCACAGACATCTGGGAGGGGAGAAGAGAGCTGTGGAGCTGAGAAGAGGAAGCTAGGACCTGGGAGTTGGTGTTGACGGTACACTCATCCTCAAGGATGTACCTCTGTGCTCCAGCAGGCTCCTCCTAGAATAGACATGATTTATTAATACTTTAATCATAACCGTAATTATACTGTATTAATACTTTAACCTTAATTATACTGTATACTGTACTGGGGGAGGATAGCAGGTAGTGGTCAAGTATCTTGCCCAAGGGTACAAAACAAAACAAAACAAAAAGATTAATATAAGAATCGCAAGTCTTAACTTTTACGATTCTGCATCGATGCGTAAACTCAAAAAAACGACTTTCTTAATCGAAATTTTCTAGGACTTTAAATGTGTTTGTTTATTTTTGTACGTTGTACAACTTTATATCCTTTAATGTTACATTGTGCAATGTGGAAACGGGACAGAGTACATAGAGAACATAAGTTTGAGGTGGCGGGTATCCAAATAATAATAATAATAATAATAACTTGGATTTATATAGCGCCTTTCATAAAACCCAAGGTCGCTTTACAGGAGAGGGGGCAGGAAAACAGCACACCAAACCAAACCAAACACACGAACGCTGGGTCCTGCAGACCACACTGCTTTCCATCCTGTTCTAGTCCCTCTCCCCAACTCAACAAAGCAGAACAGAATGCAAACAACGCATGTAGTGTCTCGTCTCCTACCTGGGAGACGAACGGAGAGCCCAGGCTACGTTTGGGCCGCCGTTGAGGCGAAGGGCCTTCCTGGGTCAGGACCGGCTGGGCTGTGCGGGACAGGGAGAGGTGCTGGGAGGAACCGGAAGTGGACTGCCGTTCCTGGCCTTGTTGTCCTGGAGCAGCAGATGGCTCAGCGGTAGGAGTTGTGGTTCTCTGGGTCGCATCATCCCGTCGGGACCAGAGCCCGTCGTCGTCCGACCACGCCGCCTGGCTTGTCGCCGAGGACCACCCCTTGGAACTGGACAAATCGTCCATGTCCGACTGATAGCTGACGGAAGAGGTGAAGCTCCCAGAATATTCCACGCGTTGGCGGGACCTCCGCGCCTCCTTCTGCCTGAGCCTCTTCTTCCGTAGCGCCTCCAGTCTGTCCTCCATGTTTAACCCCAGATTCTCGGTCCACCAATCCCTCCAGCTCTGCTCCCCGTGCCAGGAGAGGGTGAGGCGCTGGCTGAGGTCGTCCGGCCAGGCCGCGGGGTCCACCGTGGTCGGCACCGGCAGCGGTTCTAAGGTCTGAAGGTAAGTGGCGCCGTGAACCAGCAGCGACCCGTTGGTCATGCACTCCCTCAGGTCTCTCCGCAGGCTGTGCAGACGGTCCTCCTCCATTGGGTCTCGGTTGCTGGCCGGTTTAAGGAGACGTTCGGTTTTGATCCTTTGGTGGCTGCATGATTTCAACTTGCTCCTGCGGTTCTTTTTCACAAATTTCTGGAGCCAGCATTTCCATGTGACAAGCGCTTCGTGGCTGAGTTTGACCGGAGCTGGTCTGTCGGCGGGAACGACGACATTTTCCTCCACATCCTGATGAGCGATGCCAGTAATCCCAGTGTTGTTAGCATCACTAGTCTTTTTAACCGCACTCGTATCATGTTCCTTATCCACCAAACCGCTTCGATCCAGTTCAGGTTCGTCATTGACAACAACCTCCAGTCCCCAGTGCGGCGGGTTACGACGTGGCCTCTCAGACTCTGACTCCTCCGAGGACGTCCAAGACGCGTCCGACAGAGTCCCGTTTCCTCCGCCGGTCGCTCCAACATCTGTAGAGGGCTGCTCCTTCTCGGGTGTTTCAGATATAAACCCCTGACCTGTCCGAGCCTGAGTCGGTCCTATAATCTCGTCCTCGTCGCTAGATGTGCCCGTCACTAGCTGCTGAGATCGGGGTACCGTCGCTTGTGAAAGAGGGTGAAATGCAAACGTTTTATCGCGTGCTGCTGGTTTCCTCCCAGACGTCATTTCCTTCGATGGCGGTTGTGTTTGTGTTTGTTGTCGTGTCGCGTCGGTTGCTGGATGTTCAGGCTTGAGGATCTGGTAGAAAATGTCTCCGGCCTCCGTCAGCTGCAGAACACAGATACACTCCTCACCACCACCACCACCACCTCCTCCTCCTCCTCCTCCTCTCTGCTGGATACAGGTCAGCCCTGGGAACACGCACACAAAAGTCAGCTGTAAATTGTTGACGACTTCTAAACAACAGGTGCATAACTGCAGTAAGGCCCCTTGGCTCCGTCTGTGTTTTGACTGGTAAGACGTGTGACATTATTCTATTATCACAAAAAATAAGAATCTGAAGTAATGCAACATGCACATATATTCACACCCACTCGCTCCCACACACCCATAAACACCAACACACACTCACACACCCACACTCCATACCTGCTGCAGGGAGGGACAGTCTGGTGTGGATGCTGTCGTGGCGATGAGGAAGCTGAATGGGAAGGTGTTTCAGACTGTCTCCTGGTGTCAACAGAGCCAGAGGAGGACCCACACTGAAACATGCCTCAGCTCTACCACCTAGAACACACACACACGAACACACGCACACACACACACACACACACACAAACACAAGCACACATATACACACAAACACATATACACGAACACACGCACACACACACACACACACACATATACACACAAACACATATACACGAACACACACACACACACACACACACATACACAAAGCATTTGCTGTTTAGCCAGATGTGGTCAGATCACTTTTCACTGGACAGCTGAGAGTAAAGAACAAACAACGTGATCACAATGAGTGGTTCTCTTAAGGTATGATCCTTAACTGCTCCACCGGGAAGAACCTCTCCTCTATTTCCTTCAAATGATCTTGACATAGCAAAACTTGGCGGGGAACCCAAGGCTAGCAGCCTGTCATTCTCATAAATGAGATGTCTTTCCATTCTAAATTCACGGTCAAGGAACCATATCCATATTTTTTTTCCTCTTCCAATGTTCCGGAACCCTTTATGACACACTTCCTGCTATTTCAGCTCCAGGTGGGAGATGGTGTTTATTTAGTACGGAGGAAGGGGGCGGGGGTGGATACTGATTTCCCCTCTGGTTTCAACTGCCTTGTCGGTCACCCGCGATTGGCCTCTGACTCACCAAAACACCTGCCAATCACAAGACAACCGCGTTGACTGGCGCGTGACTCGACTGTGAATTCGTTAATCGCCGGGCAGAAACCGTGACACGAACTGCGCCCCCGCTTTGGTCCCTTATCACGGGCGTGGACGAGGAAGCAGGAGAACGGAGGGACGGGGGGTGGTGGCGAGGAGGGAGGTACGGAGGCGGAAAGGAGAGGAAGGCTGGCACAATGAAGCGCTCCGACCACCACGCCACACCTCGGAATTCACAATACACTGCGTCCGGTCGCTAGTGTGACACTATAGCACATAAACCAAGGGGCTGATGGGAACGTCCACACGCTGGGATAATGTCTCAAAAAAGGCCCAGTGAAAAACGACTTAAAATAACAACGTTACCTTAGTAGTATCTACAAGTGGTGGAAACATCACTATATCTCCATTTATATTCAGCACATGGAAGGTTATAAGAAAATATATGAGTGGGAGAGAGAGGAGACCAGGACACAACGCTGCTATAGTGGAGCTCAAGTCTGGCGGAAGACTTCAACTTGCACGAGCACATTTTATTTTCCATGCATAACATAGCAGCAGTCTGTTTGCATATTGCATCTGCCTCGCTCGCTCTGCGCCGTCTGCTTATTCACAAAATGGAATATAATCACCGAATTTCAACTGTAGGTGTGTTTCATGCTGTCCGTGCTCACAGAGCAGGTTTCGCTAACAACGTGTCGTCCGGTAAAATGAGTTTTCCTCCTCATAAGTCAACCTTTTAAAACCTTTACTTTTAATTTAATATGTTGGTGGCGGGGCCAAATGTCTTAGACAAACGCTGCGTTCATGCGGTCCTGGGAAACCCCGACGTCCGGAGGAGTTAGAGGAGAACGTGGACGCGGCAAGACTATCTTTCAAAACGTCACGGTGTGATTTGAACAACACCCCCCTCCCCCCCCTTCCTGTTTACTCACGGTAAATTGCCTTCTGGAGGTTGTCATGGTAATATCTAAAATCTAGTTTTCATTTTTCTTTGCCTGGATATATTAGCAAGTAAGTAGAATGACAGTGAACTCAGTACAGTGTTCTGTTTGAGTCAAAATGACCCGTTTTAAATGTTTACTAAAACAAAAATTTTCAACCTGACACTCCAGGGCCTTGGCTTAATTTCTGTGAACATGTAAAATAACTCATTTTAATTGAGCACGCACGCTACATCCGCTCCCTACACATTCATGGCCCTGATCCAACGTTGGGGTCAATTTTGACCAGAGAGTCATGAATGGGTGGAAGATGAAAACACACAGGTCACGGTAAATGAAACAAAGAGGTGACTTCACTTCCTGTCACACTGCCTTCATCTATAGTTTGCTCTCACACCTGTGCGCACACACATACACACATACACATATACACGCACGCATACACATAGAATACATAATACATATGTATTATTTTTGTATTTCGCTCAATCAGATTTGAAGCGTATTTCATAGATTGAACACGCAACCCTCTCCGCCACGTTATGGACAATATTATAGACAATATTATAGACAGTCCAAATGTGTTGAGCCTAGTCCCGCCTCCACCCCCACAAACACAGTCCCACCCCCTCGCTCACTGCTGCTCCACAAGGA
>OMKK01047647.1:0-10023 GCA_900302305.1 Polymixia japonica
AACCCTAAATGTTTTTTTCTTTAAATATTGTGACGTGCACCTAAGAGTTTCTAGCTGCTCACTAGATAAAGTATTTGTACATAAGCAATCGAGACGATGACGGAAACAAATGTAGTTTTATTATATTTCTGTAGGACTTTTCTTTTCTTGGGCAACATGCTGTGACTGCAGCACGGCCTGGAGATGACTGTCAATCACCTGCTACACAACTGGACCAGTCTGTATGATGAATGAAGCCAGTGGGCTGCTCAGTCCTGCAAGGCTCTACTGGTGGAAATGAGACAGAGACTTATTTATTTTTACCATATCTCAGAAACTGCTTTTGGATACTTGTATCCATAAGTTTACAACACAATCCCACCAGATAGTTATACGTAATGAGTTCACCATCAACCCCCAGAAGAAACATTGGTGAGAAAGAATAGCATACTGTCATACAATATGCTTTCTGCTGACTGTTTATGCTTTTTCTTCCCTGGGTCCTAGCTTCACTTGTGTATGTGTGAAAGACTGTTATATTTGGAATCGCCTGGTTCTTGGCTTTGCAATGTTTTTTACCGTGAGATTCTGCTTCAAAGCAATCAAAAGTTATTAATATAAATGTGAGACATGGTCGACCCCACAGGGTTAATAGAGTCATGGAGCTAGATGCTGCTGCAGACCAGCATGTTTATTTATATATATATGTAGCCTATATATTTATGAGGTTGGCTTCAATCTAGAGACTTATAAGGTGGGCTAGACAGAGAGAGATAGAGAGAGCGAGAGAGAGAGAGAGACAGAGAGAGAGACAGACAGACGGACAAACGGACAGACAGACAGAGAGACATGGACAGACAAACAGACGGACTATCTGTCTGAAAAATAGAGAGAGAGATAGTGTCTGCTAACTGTGACTAGGTAGGTAAGGGTAAGAGGACAACATGCTCACATCCTGCACTAAAGGCCCACAAATAATAGACATGATCTGTTGGTGTCTTGTTACAGAAACATTGTATGTCCCTGTTATGGTTTGACACGAGGTGGACCCAAGAGCACGACAAAGAGACACAGAGTAAAGTAAAATAATAGTTAACTCAAAGGGACGTAGGCAAAAGGAGCGTAGTCGGGCAGTCCAGTTCGGGGCGGAGGCGAGGAGAGTAGTCGTGGCACAAGCGATGGTCGAGGGAGTAAACGGGAAAGTAGTCAAGGGACAGGCGAGGGTCGAGGCAAAAAGCCGTCAATCGATAACGGGGACAGACGAGGGGTCGAAGTGGGAGGCAGGCAGGCTGTATGAAGACACATGGGAGTCAGGTAACCAGGAAACTAGAACAAGAAAACAAGCAATCACAAGTAGAATACTCAAACTGAATCAGTGCTGAGCGGCCGAGAAGTGAACTAGCAGTGAACTATTGATTACAATCTGGCGATGACTGGCTGGAGTCCCGGGGTTGATATACTGCCGCCTTGATGAGCTGATAGGCATCAGGTGGATGGTGCTCGGCATGCTGCAAACCCCGGAGACTGGAATCACAAACACACAGGGAAACCAGACCACTGCATCGCTACTTCCCAACCACTGTCACCTTGCAGGGTTGGATGCCGTAACAGTCCCCCTCTATTTACAGCATATTCCTATTAAATATTGGTTTTGTACTGTATAAAAAAATAAGATCATGTGATAATAGCTTACAGAAACATAATTTTAACATTTATTACTTTATATAAACATTATTTGACAGTAATTACAAGCAACTATCCAATATATACGTCCAAGACACTTTTTCAGAGGGATATTTTTTATGTATGTGTGTACATTGCCATCTAGTCTGCCTACATTACTGGAAGCCTGAATGCACCAGAACATCATTTTACAAAACCTGCCACTTACAGGTTATTTGAGGCTAAAGAGAAGCATACTGGTGTTGGGGCTATATATCAAAATCAAATGGTCATAAAATGTGTTTGTTGTATCTTATGTTCAATCCTGGTTGTTGAGACTGAAAGATCTTTGAATGATTGACTGCATTGTCCCTTGCCTATTTGTAATTCATGTAGACATGAATAAATCACAGATGTTGATATAGTGGTCCTAGGATCCCCCCCAATTTCATCTTATTTGCTGTGGTAGCAGTAGAGTAGTAGTTAATGTCATAAGTTACATACATAGTTAATGTCCTAAAGGTGTTGGGTGTACAAAAACACATTCTAATAAAAAACTACAATACTGTAATATTTTGCAAGTATATTTATTATAATAACAATAATAACAATATTCCTATCTTCCCCAGTTCTACATACTGTATGTGCTCTCCCAGGGTCCTATGCTCCCAGGGTCCTATGCTCCCAAGGTCATATATTCCCTGGGTCCTATAAGGAGCGTGGTCCAGCGGCATTTGAGCAGCTATACGCGCCCTAAAGCATATTAGAAGCTATATAAATATGGTCAATTTACTTAGGACCCTGGGAACATAGATACGGTCCCTCCCACTATATGATCATCATGTCTTCGTCTGATGAATGAGTTCCACAGTTCATGTCAACCTGTAGACCAACAAGCCACCTTCATCGGTGTCCATTCACTCGGTTTTCAGGCCCTAACCAATACTGGGCCATGACTTGGAAGCCAGCTTCACACAGCCGTTTTTTGCAATGTCCAGTAGCTCCAGCTCCAATTACATGGCTATCCAACACCTGAGAGGTCCACGGTAGAGAACAAGTAGGTAGCGTGGCCCAACGCTCCAAGGCGCTGGATTAAGGCTCCAGTCTCTTTGGAGGCATGGGTTCAAATCCTACCGCTGCCAGCTAGCCTTTAGTTCATGAGGATTTTCATAACAGGCTGCCCTCCAGCTTTTTTGAATTCCTAGGAAATCATAATGCTCGTCTCCCTGTATTGACTGGGCAGAAATGGTTGTGCCACAGAGATCTGAAGATGGATGTCTAGATTTAGAGTCCAGACAATTACACTGTGAACATCTGAGAAAGAGGACTGATTGAAGTGTAGTTATGGACCAATTAATGACATGTCCCATGTTAAAGGAGAAACTGCCACAAGTGTTTAGAGAACACTCTTTAGGGCTCGTCCGGGATTTGAACCCGGGACCTCTCGCACCCGAAGCAAGAATCATTCCCCTAGACCAACGAGCCACCCTCACCGGTGTCCATTCACTCGCTTTTCAGCCCCTAGCCAATACTGGACCATGACTTGGAAGCTTTACGTAGCCGTTTCTTCCCATTTCTGCATGTTTTCTTAAATGACGAAGATGGTAGTCTATCCCACGCAGGTCAATGGATTATCAGTCCATCACCTTAAGATCTCAGTCACGTCATCCTTCACCGACTAATGCCTTGTGAATGTGTTGGACAATACTGTCAGCAGAAAAAAACAATTTACTCAATGTAAAAGTAGTTGATACAAAGGTACTTTTACATAGACCTTCTGGTTTTTGTACATTCAAAACCCCATAATTAATTGGAAAAGTCTGTAGATATATTGGATAATTGCTTGGGATTACTATCAAATAATGTTTATATAAAGTAAACTCCATACATCAATGGGAAATACCTGTATGTTATTGGTGAGTTGCTTGTAATAACTGTTTCTATAAGCTATTATCACATGATCTTATTTATTTATACATTTGTTTAACATTCCTGAGATGTTTTATAATGACAGTTGCATTGTCAAAATGCAGAGAATGTCTACAGTAAATATCTGTATTTTTTTTTAAAATTCTCTGTAGAATAACTAAATGTTTTTCAATGTCATTTGACGGTAAGTGTTTGGCAACTTTTGCTGTCAGTCTTTTTACCATTTTTTTACCTTTTTTTTTTCTTTACAGCACAGCCCAGCCCGGCTAGATGGTAGCCCAGCCCAGTCCAGCCCAGTCCAGCCCAGTCCAGCTCAGCCCGGCTCAGCCCAGCCCAGCAATGACTTTTTTTCTACTTAAATAAAGGATTTACTAATTGAAAAACTTATGAAGTCATGTTAATGTGAATATAATGTAACTGCTTATAAAAGGTATTAGTTTCAAATTTCTCTTTGCAGTTAAGGTTCAAAAAGGTGAAAAGGGGATTTAAATGTCCACTTTACCAGCAGGGTGAACCCCACATTTGAAGGGTAAAACTCCCTCTGTTCTCGGGATGGGCTGAGACGCTGAGTGGTGGCCATTAACAAGGAGTCGGAGATGGAGGTCTGTACGCAGATGTACCAGCGTCTCATGCCCCAAAATTACCAAAAAAACATGTTGGCTACGCCTAAATGCACCGTGCACCCTTGTGCGTCTGCGCCGTGTGACTTGATTTGGTAAATATCCCCTTAAACATTTTGGAAACTTTGTTTTCCTAATAGCAAAATAGTAAGCGAAATATTTCTTGCCTGTGTTCTCAATGCATATGGCTTACATGTTACAATGCAACAGACATCTTAAAAGCAAGCTAACTTGTATATCTTACAACATGCATTCTGTATACATTATTTGGCACAAGTTCACTCCAAGAGTAATATTGCAGATGTTCATTTTGGATGAAATCTTTGCTGCAGGTGCTGCAGCGGTATGGTATCTCTCCTGTGTGACAAACAACACATCCATTCATATGCATTTTATTGACTTTTAAAAAAAGCATTGCTATTACTCTACCTTTCAGCAGAGTGCAAAAACAATGTACTTGTTGATAGCATTATTTGTTATTGATCACAAAGAACACTGTGAAAGTCATTCATTTCTACAAACACTTTTCCAATAGAAGTGTAGTCTAGCGCTTTCCAGTTGAGGATATTGCCGTCAGCAAAGGCCTTCCCCTCTACATAACCTCTGATCTCACAGGGAGCAATGACCCTGTCCCAGAAGTGAAGATCTGTAATGTCCCCTACAAAGGACTGCTTAGTGTGGAACCCTCCACCATATGTATCCTGCTCTTGTCCTATTATAATACTTGGCTTTCCAGTTATGGAAACATTTGTCTTGAGGAAAGCCCGCAAACTGCGCTTGCTATTTACCCAGAGTTGGGTCAGACCACTGGTGGATTGCCATGTCCAGCAGACTGAGTTCCATTCATTCTTGTTATCTGGCAGCCCAGAGAATTCAAGGTCAGCTCCTTCAATGTGCACCCTATAATGACCCGTATGGTGTGGCTTAAACAACAGCAAGTTGTTGTCGTGAGAAGGTGTTGCCAGGGAGAACAAGGACTGGCCTCGGTGTAGCTCAGAGAAGAACCTCAAGCACACGGTCATAGCTGAGATCGGGGTTTGGATATCAGTTGAGAGTTTCACGTGAGATGTATCACTCTCCTCTGGGAACGACAACACCTTCCCTGAAAGATCTGGAAAGGAAGGATACAGATGAGTTTTTTTGAATCCCATCTGCAAAGTAATTTTCTGTTACTGTACATCAAAGATTTTAAGTAAATGAACAACACTGTGACCCACTTCAGAATTTACAGTAACATTAAATGAAATTGTTAATTATTTATTTGATGCAACTGATTTGTGGTTAGTTTCTTCACAAAGCAACTACTGTTATTTTGTCAAAACACTCACCTTCAATGTGTGCTTTACAACCAGAGAGAAGGACGCCAAAAACCAGCATGACTGCGCTCATGTCCCCACTGCAGAGCCTGGGCCATGTGAAGAAGGAAGTCAACCCTGGCGACATGTTCTGGGTTGACAATAACATCATGTGTCATTAGGTGGATGCTTTAATCCAAAACAGCTTAACATAAGTGCATTCTTTTTTTTTTAAGTATGCATGACCCCAGTGGAAATCTAACTTCTGAACCTGCTGTTAATATTATGCTCTACCAACTATATACACCAGCACAAAGAACTAGCAAACAACAGGAGAAACTGATAGAGGCAATACAGCATCAACGCAAATTAATTTTAAATCTCACCTTAGTGCTTTTCCCTTTTGAGGTGTAGATAAGATGAAGGTTTAGGTGCCAACCTGTTTGCAGTGCTCACAGCTTTAGAGACTGACTGGGTTTTGGGCCATTTATGAACAACCAAAAATGTAGCATCTTAACTTCTGATTGGTTCCTCATCATAGTATGCAGGCAAAGACATGTATGTCCATACCGTAACCTACGTTCACTTCAGCGTACCGTAGATAAAGCCTTTTGGCTATTAATTCCAAAGGTATCATTATCTCATCAACTGTGAGATATTTGTTTCAATTTACAGTAGAGATAGACTATCGCCTTCAGTTGTGCCTTCATCTGATAAACTGTAAGGAATGTAGACCTACTTTTTATTCCTTGACAGATCCTGCAGAGAGAGATTTGAGAGATATAGTGCATCTGCCTGCCTGGTCAAGTCACACTTAACCTGCATACAACCCTTCTATCTATCAAGGAAAAGTCTGCTTAGGATAGATGCTCATTTTCACCACAACCCTGATTCACATTTTACACATATTCAAAGCTGGGAGATGCCCCGTAAAACCTCATAACTATTGGCCACTGAGCAGCTCTACTGTAGCTGTTTGGGGTTAAGTGAATTGCTCAAGGGCTCGTCAACAGTTGTTGTAGGGGAAGGGGGTTTGATTATCATTCACTTTTCATGCTCACACTTTCTCTTCACACGCTCTCTACCCTCTAAGATACCATCTGTCACCATAACAACCACACACACAACTTGCAGTCCATTGAATTTTCACATGGTGAAGCGGGCCTGCAGGTCTGCAGTTCTCTTCAAAATGCTGCATTGTTTTTTTTAGGTTGTTGTTTTGTGTCCAAAGCAGCCATGAGGAAAAGGGAGATTGGGAAGTAGGTGGAGTGGCTTGGCTTTCTGTACTCCTCTCGAGGTCACACTGTCCTCTTTCACAGAACACAATGGCATCCTGTAACTCTCGGTGGAGTTCACCCACTCCCAGAGGGATCAATCACCGGACATCAATAGAGGAAAACCTTCTCAGTTGTGGACACTGACACTACAGCATTATGTTATTTAAAAAAAAAGACAATTAGCAATCAGAAAAAAGAGATGTAAAACAGGACACAAGATTAAAGTCTTCAATTTATTATTGATCACAAACACAGACCATGTGCATGGCTCTACTCACAGACCACCATTACCCCATGGTATGCCATTTATATCTGAACAACAACTGTACTGGTTTAGAGGCTCTATTCTTTTGCAGGCTCATGTAGATCCAAACACAAACATCACAACAAACATAACCACATATTACATAAATACTTTTTCACAGCAAGAAAATAGTGGGGGGGGGGAATCATAAAGTGAAGATAAGATTCATGTCCAATCATTTTGAGGATCATTTTACCAGATGATTAACATCTAGATTGGGCTTTCACATGAATGCTCACAAGGGATTGTTACATCACATCCTGTGCACTGGTAAAACCATTAAATCCAGTTTACGTTTTCCACAGATATGTTTGAACGCTGCATAGCCCAGTCAAAAATAAAACAACCTGACCTTTTTATGGCTGTAGTGCTCCATCGAGACTGATTTGAGAAAAAAAAATAGTTCACTTTTATGCCCATGCCATCATGACAGCTACTTAAAAGTGTACTAAAATTATGATATGCTGAAAAACAAGCTGAATTGTTTGTACAAGCCAATAATGGACAGAATTCTTTTAGAATTTATACGCTGACTCATCAGTGTTGTCTTTTGAAATCTTGACGTTTCATGATTTCGTGTATCATGAAAATCATAGTTTCATTTCAAAGAAACTATGTTGCAAATACTTCACAACAACAATTCACAAAAATTGACCGCAGGAGAGCAGCACAGCACAGCACAAAGGATAGTCTGGGAAACCACTGATATCAAGGACTGATTGTTTTGATATCCTCTTAAAAGGAGACTGGTATACTATAAAACTACAGTAGAAGCCATGGTAGAAGTCCCTTCATCCTGCCTCTAGCCCACATTAATACTGTGATAACTTGAAACCTATTGTTTCTTTATAACATAGAACAAAGTTATATTATATCAGCAGTAAACAGTGGGGCTTCTTCAATGGCAGCATCTGTAGATCCACATAACACAGGAGGTGCTGTAGAAGACAGCTGTAGTTGACATGGACAAATTGAATCATAAATGGTTTTCCACTGCATAACTGTACCATTCCACAGTATGGCGTGTTTTCCGTTATACTGCTATGATACCCGAACCCGTATATATTTGGGGTACTGGCCACTTTTTTCAAGGCAAGGATGTCAGTACTACTTTGGTGGTCCAAAAACAATGTACAATACTGCTCAGAATTCCGATGGAAAACCAAATAATTCTAATGCTGTACCATATCCAGAGTAGTCCCAGTACAGGTACAGCATGGTACTTGCAATGGAAATACTCTTAATAATACTAACTTAATAGAGGCCGTTACAACTCACACGCAACACTTCACAACATGGTCACTAGAGGGCGACAGATGGTTGGGATCAGTTGGGATCATGCACACTCAGGACAGGAAGGAAGCCTGGGGATTCTGCTTGTTCATGACAGAGGGAGTGAGGCTAGTTCACTCATCAAACCGGCCCTCCAGGATGCTCTCAAAGGAGAAGGGTACAAATTTGAAGCCCTGGCCACAGTAGAACTTATTCTGGAACTCCACCCTAAAAAACATAAGATCAACAGGCAAGAAATCAGTTGCGGCGTTATTACCTGAAAACTCTGGTGTCCAAAGAAAAACAGATAAGTACAATGTCTATCATACTTGATCCTTTTAGCAACACAGGAGTATTTGTTAGATCTCAGTGCTGTGGCTCTGAGCCTTGCATTCTGTAATATTGGTAGCTTTTCATGTTGGCAATATAGTCATTTCATCTTACTCTAGTTGTCATGGCTTGCTTCTTGAACATGATGCAGGTGGAACTCTTTGACTTCGAAATTATTGCACCTGCTGAGTTATTAGTCTGCATTTCTGGCTTAAACGAGCTCCATGTTCCACAGTTATGAGGCCAGATGTTTGGCAGCAACCAACAGGAACCTCTGCACCTCCTTCAACCATCTTGTCCTCACTGGTATCCTTTCCAGTTGGAAAAAATAGCCGCTGCTTAGTGGTACGTAAGTGTTGCTGTTTGTATATCCCATTACATACTTTCACACATTCAAATAGAGATTCCATTACTGTTTATAAATGAACTGTGAGGTTCAGTGGATGGGACCTTTACGAGGAAAACAGTCTCACAGTCTGCACACGCTCACATCAGTATGTGACCAAATATGGCTGAAATGACCAAAGACCATTCAGTCTTGTAATAGCACCTCCTTTAATATTTCATCCAATTGAATTAGAAACAGTCATGCTTCCTGGTCATGTACTGTCACACAATACTTTGGACCAAACACAATAATTTCAGTTTTCAAATTAGTACATATCCATTTTGGAACTGGAACATGATGAAAAAAACATTTCCAAAATAGATAACATCTTTGTAAGCAAGAGTCTTAACATGGCTGAGAACTTTGAGACACATAATGTGCTTTATGCCAGCAATCATTTTCTAAGAGCAGGTGTCAACTTTCTAAATAGTTTATATCTTTTGTCTGAATGAAAGTGTACATCAGAGACCTCGTCAACTAATCTCCAAACATTAGTTAGGGTCAATACGATAACATCCTCACTCATGATAAAAGACATTACAAACTGGCAACCTTGCATGGCCTATCTGAGCCTGTCAAGATGGACCGATAATTTCACTCTGATTGTTGAATTACTGAATGTGTTTTATATGCGTTGGTCTTGTGTCCACAGTATTGTGGCTTTCTTATTTTTAGCGCTTTTTTTCCGCACTGTGAGAAATAGTCTGTCAAACTCTGGTGTCTTGATTTATCATAAAAACAAAGAGTTGATTCACAATTCCCGCTGGTTGCCAGCCTCAGCAGGCAGACATATGAGGGGAGCGAGGGGAGTGGCCAGGAATGTCTCCCAACCGTGGCAAATATCTGGCCTGCCAAAGCTGTGAGAGGGCAACACTTAGAAACAGGCAAGAAATTAGTGATCCTCTCATCTGCCTCCCCACAGCTGTGGCGATGGAAAACCTGCTGATAGGCTGACACACACTGTGAT
>OMKK01047649.1:14780-32099 GCA_900302305.1 Polymixia japonica
ATTAAAGGAGAGCACAAACATAAAGCTAGGGTAGGCAATTTGTTTTAGAAGCATTTTTGTTATATTTGTAGAAATTCTCTTTCATCCTCCAGCAGTAGTCAGGCAGTGCGCATTCATATGTTTTGGGGGAGTGGCTTTGGAGGGAGACCTGAAGGGAAGGGCTAGGATTTTTTCGGTTGGAAACTGCAAATTGCACGTTTTTTGTAAGGGGACCACCTTGCCTAGTGAGTATCTAGTTTGCTGTACTAATCGGGTAGAGAAAAACACGTCACTTATATAATCTCGAACAAAAAATAATGAAAAGGTGCAACATAATATATATATATTTGTAATAACTGGATTTAAGTCTGGCAAAAAACATAATATTTAACTGTTTTCCTGCTTTCTCTGATTCCTGCTCACAATCGAGCGAGAGTAATGTTCGTGCAAGACTGCCATTTTCAGTGGAGTCATTAATTCTGTTTGTTAAGCTGTCTCATTACAAAGTTAATAGTGCATTTGTCCTGATTGCGCTCATGTTACGGAACAGTGGTCACAGTGTCAGGCTGATGGGTAGAGGGCGCAAGTCACACATGGTAACATATGATCAACTCTCTAGTTCCCTGGATCCAAAATGTCTATCTATTGTATGTTTATTCAAAATTAGGGGTAATTAGGGGTAATCTTCAGGATCATTGTCCAAAGAGGCCTAAGAGGTTTGTTTTGTCTATCTGGATCGGTTTGATTTAACTCTGCTATTAGATTTAAATATAACCCTATGTTTTACAGATAAAGAGGATGACACATTGGAAAGTATTTAGGAAATTATTCACCTACCAACTCTGTAAGGCAATTTAAGAAACACCAACTTCAACATGATGTGAATAGCAACAAGGTAAATATCGATATGAAATATATATAATGCAAAAAAGTAAATTACTGACAACTATAATTGTTGTTAATATTGTCCATGCCAAAAAATGTTTTCAAGTCAATGACACACTGAAAACAGAACCTTCAATATGCAATTTTAAGTTTAGTTAAGTTTCTAGTAAAAGTTAAGTTAAGTTTCTAGTAAAAGCGATACCACCCATCTCTGTTGCCTAATGAAGTTAGCCCTATATCAATGAAAAAACAGGACTGTGTAGTGTGTGTAGAATCCGCTTATTCTCTTCTCAAACACTTCCCTTTTTTGTGATTTAAAAAAAAAACATTTGTATTGGTTGATTCTGTTGACCAGTCATACACAAGATTTGAATAATAGGCAAACAATGAGTAAATTAGGCATCAAAAATGTATGATTTTTTTGCACAATGCATAAAGCAGCAGGTATACATGTTGTATTTAAGTATTTATAGGTCAACCTTCTAATTCTCAAACATTTCCATCTGCCACATGCTGTCTAATTCTTAATGTAAAAACAACATCAAGGGAATGCATGAAGGATGTAGTCTAAGTGAAGAAGCCACCATTGACAGCTAGCTCCTTTTTTACCCATGAGATAGATCCCTAACAATTGTTAATCATTCTGGGAAAAAATAATCATCATGATTCTGACATAGGTGCCACAGGTTCAGGAGGTTTTTTCACAGTTCTGCAGTCTAGACTCAAGGCCAAGGATGACGGTGCTTTTGCCATTAGGACAGACTGCGGGACATTCTCCTTGAGGAATTTACTGTAGGCTTGCTTTTAGATAAGTGCTCAATAAATAAAGTTTATTATGATATTTTATACCATGGCCTGGGTGAATATTTAATTTGGATTGGCTGGAGGGTCGTTGAAGCGGTCTTATCACCATTGTACATTAATGTGCTATCAAGCTTTCAGTTGAGCTATACCTTGGCAACTCATAGGGCTTAGTAGCTAATGGGTAAACACCAAGTCAACTTCAAAATACAAAAGCATTAAAATATTCCTCAAATCAGTCATCCTCAAAACTAAGGTAACAACCTTAACCATCGATGGAGATAACCTACTCCCTACAGGCCAGGCGCATCTACAGTGCAACCTCGACCCTCTCACATCATAACCTCTGTAGCTAAATGTAATAATAAAAGATATTCTGTACAGCAAGTATCTTAGTTATCACGAGACCAAGCTAACAAAGCAGTTTGGTGTTTTTAGGATGCAGTATTTATTTAAACTAGCAGACATGCCTGCATTAGCTGGCGCCAGTCAAATTACAAACGATGTCCAAGGAGTTGACATTCACTGGCATATCATCAGTTGCTTGAAGAAAATGCATTGTCAGGATACCTTATAAATCAACAAATTACTGATTACGGCTTGCATAAACAATGACTTAAAATATAACATTGTTCAGCCTTGATGTTACAAGAAGCCATCCGATCACTGTGGCATTGGCATTCTGGCATCCACTGGTCCAGTTACATAGTGCCACTAGCTTCAAAGATACTGTGAAATTCACAGAAATTCACAATTGCTTTTTCAACAACTATTGTATAGTCAAGCTAGAGCTACCAAAGCCTTTATGTATTTATGCCTTATTCACTCAATTTGGGAAATCCCACAAAGTCTAGAAAGCATTAGCTAAAACTGGCTGGCTGACAATCAGCTGGGACTAGAAAGCTTCTTCATTGCTAGGTTGTTACTAAGTTTCTCCTATTTGTTGGAATAGTGAAGTAACGGTTTCACTGCATAGGAATCTCATGTTAACAATGCAATGTGATTGTTTTCCAGGTATTAGTCAGACCCACGGGTGTTTCCAGGGGCAACAGACAATAAAAGCTTTTTTTCTTTTTTTTTTTAGATTGCCCCAAAATATTAATAAACAAAACTTATTAACCTTTGGCAAGTGGCCATGGTATAAGCAGGATAATCCACTCTGAGCTGTGTGGTTATCGTATAATAATCCACTCCACAAAAGTAAACACGTTCTTAACCCCTGCATCAGCGTTATTTTTCGATAACCGCACCCCTAATCGTGGATTAACCCTTAGGTATAATTTAAGTACACTGCATGAATTTGGTATTTTTCAAGTAATAAAGTGAATAGTATTGACCAAGATGGGTCTTATCACATCCAAGTCATATGCTTCTACACATGCAATTATGACAATCCTGCATTTAGATTGTAGCATGTAAAATTGGAGGTAATAACCTGTTCTAACTTAAACTTGACCAATAATAATGCATGATTCTCCCACAAGATATAGTAACCTGCCTACTGCCCACATATTGCCACCATTTATATCCTTCAGCACAAATTCACAGCTAAGTGGGAAGATGACATGCAAATTCAATTAATGCTTCCTCAGGTTTAACAGCAATCAAGCCTAATTGATCTTTGCCTGTTGATGCTGTGAGCATTTTCCATGTGCTGAGGAATTCAATATTTCTAAATATTTATTTCCTTCAATGGTCTTCTTTCTTGAATTATAATACGCATATGGAAGAGAAGGCTGGCTTCCAGATCAAGTTGCCATCCACCTCTAAACCATGGCTCTGGGTTCACAGTTTGATTGCAGTCCAGCAGTGCCACACATGACATGATTATGACATACTTTAGCGATTTTGGTTCCTCTTGCTGCAGGTCCAAGACTTTATGGTAGAATTGTTTTCGTATTGTAATGACAGACCTGCCAAGGTTTCATGACAGCCATGTTGCTGTAGACACCAAGGTATAAATTTAAAATACTCTGTCACCTTTATTTCTGTTCACATTTAGCTCTACTTCCTCAAAAAAGCAGTTTTCACCTCAAGTAACTAATTCATGATATCAAAGATCAGAGATGAATTGAAGATATAATACAAAAAAATCCCCCAAAAAAACCCTGCAGAACACATCCCTTCTCTGGCAGTGGACATACAGTAGGAAGCAAGTCAAGGTCCTTACCACCGATCACACAGATGTTTCTGCCTTCGGGGGATGATGCACACAGACGTGTTTAAATCCCTGTGCCAAAATAGCCACTGGTCACAGAGGGACTACAACTGGGCCAACACACTTCACAAACTGGCAAAGTAAGATGAGGGTAAAAACAGAAAAATGTGAGTCTAATTGAGATCCACTGCCTTCCTGCAAGAGATAAACTTTAGGCCAGCAAAGGGGTGTTGCTACTGCGTGGCTAAGCCATGTGGATAAGCATGATTAGAGGATGATGACAGTGTCTATAGTGGAAACAAAGGAGAAAATCTATTCACTGTTAATATCTTATTTAATGAACTGGTAACATGAAACACTAAAAAGAAACACGGTATATTTGTTTTCATTCTACCTGTCAAGGTGCCGTAACAGAGATGGGGAAGAGGATATGTCTGCTTGGCTGTTAGTGTATCACACTTATTTACTCTACTTCTCTCACAAAGGGGATGTATGATTTGTTTATGTAGTCTTATGAAACATCTATTTAGCTTTAATTTGGACAGCCACGCAAAGCAGTCCACTTTTCAAAATAAAATAATACGCGATGAAGGACAAGTCCATAAATATGTATGAAGAACCTATAAATAAACAACCATTTCAATTTCCACGCTTTCATACCTCACCACCACCAAATGAAGAGCTGCAAATCCACACGTGCCCCGTCACCACTGCTCATGCTGACATTGCTCTCAAACAATCCAAAGACCTGTGACCTACCAAGGACCTCCGTATTACATGCTCTGCCGTATAATACTGCTAAGGATAATTGCTCTGGGATCAGAGCTAATCCAGAGGCTGCGAAACTGTATGCATGCCTCTGAATGGAAGGTAAAGAGAAACAACTATAACATACCAATGAGCATCCTCCAGACAGACACAAGAGAGGGAGGCCAAACTCCCAATTTCCCCCAAGGCTTATCAGAAGTGCACGGTTGAGCTAGATTCACGCCGGTTTGGTTTCATTGGCGCTACATTAAACAAAAGATGAAATCAGACCGAGACGTATTGCGAAATGGTAAATAAAAAGCGAGGAATTTAGTAATAATGTGACATGGAAAAATATTGGAGGTGTTGAACTCCCTATAAACTTTCATAGCACACAGCATGGCATCAACACTCCAAGGTATGCTGATGTGAATCTAATTTCATGCCCCTTAGCTATCCTTTGTTCTTTGGCTTGTATTTCAGTGACTGGAGGTTTTAAATAATTTAAAAGTATAATGAAGTTAGGGTATTGGATAGTGACATGAACTAGGGTGCACTAATCCCACAAAACATCTATACAAGCTAAATGTGGAACATGTGGAAAAGTGGCAACGTTAAATCTTTGACACAAGGAAAAATAGCTTCAGTGGATGTCTTGCACATTTTTCAAATAAAACAATTTAAAAAATGTTCCTGGAAAAACCTGTCCCTGACGCGATAACACGCTATACTGCATGGCAGTCCATTAGCTAACAGTTAAAAAAACAATAATGGTCAAGCATAATACAGTATACACACATAATACAGTATACACAATACCTTAGATGGCACTAACTAGTGGTACTAGTGGTATTAAGTGATAACAAGTTTTGATGTCTGACTGACTCCTTACAGTATATTAGGTACAATTGCTAGCTTGTTGTTTCAGGACGGCTTTAATAACAAGAACAAGAACTGAAAAAGCAGAACCTGAATAAGCAACTTGGGCAGATATTGTGTGCTGACACATAATATTTGTGGGAGGCAACCCATCATCAGTTGTTGAGAGATTAATGGTGCACATAGTACTGTATCTGAATAAAGATCATGGAGAAGGTACAGAAAATTGCTTGAAGGGAATGGAAGCGGGTGTAAAATACACCAACATAGATAAAAGGTTTAAAATCTTTTGTAGAAACCATAGGGCTATGATAGTAGTGAGCTGTGCTGAGCTGGCAACTTTCCAAGGTATAGAGCAAATTCTGGTGGGAATCAAATTTTATGGGTTTTAAACATCTTTTGTGATGGGCTTAAACGAACAATGACTTTCCTTTTGGTTTTTCAAACACACATTGCTTGTCATGTTTATGAAATAAGAATTTTCCATTGTGACTTCAGTAAATTCCATTAACTAGGTTTGACTGGACCACCATTTATCTTTCTAATAAACAAAGGGTTAGCTCAGATTTAAAAAAAAAAAGTTAATTCAAATGATTCTATCCATTACCACAATAGCAGTGTTAATATATTTATATTGTCATTTTTATTTGATCTGTATGGGTCCCTATCTAGCTTGTGGGCAACCCTGTTGTTTACATTTGAACATGCAGAACAAGTTAAACAAAAACAAAAAAATGTTGCTGATCGAGGGCAATTTATTTAAAAACTCATACAGCTAATGAACCATACAACACACGTTTTACAGAAACAGGCAGAGGTTGAAGAATGGAGGTCACCAGTGTACACCAGAAAAGCAAGGAAAGAGGTAGGAACTAGAGCTCAAAAACAGAATTATGCAGGGCTTTCCAGATCCTGTGATCTGGCTACCTGGCCTGTCAGTCTGAAGAAGGACATTTGTGGGCTGTTCTGTCCCTTTGAAGCCAGAGATGGTGGTTTTGCTTGCAGTTTCATGTTGATAAAAGACCCATATTTCCACCTTATCATTCGATGGTCTGGATGGGATCTTGGCGACTATGTCAGCATTTTTTAAACCTCTCAAGTATAGTTCTTATATATACAGTATATATAATCTATGAACTGAATCCCAGTTTGACCTCATTCTGCATTCTGAATCTAGTGAATGTTCATTGGTGCAGTGGGGTTGCAGGGTGGGCTCAGGTCAGCCGATCACTCCCCAAACACACACACAGAGATACACTGACTGAAACGAGAACAAGCCATTTTAACTACTAGTGGCTGAAATTATACATGAATTCTGTAGCACCACATAAATGGTGTGGCAAACATTCAAATGATTGCAATGTTGTGATTGTTACATACTGTATACCCCTTACACTGTTTTGTTTGCATACTAAGGTTTATAATTAAGTGCATCAACCAAAAAAACAAAACAATGCAAATAAAGGTCTAAAGTTTAAGAATAACTAAATATTAAGATTAAAAACATCTCAAAATGCATTTAAAAGTGGAAAAAAAAACATCCAACCAAAACACTGCAAAGAGGAAAGAATTATCAAATTGGATTAGGAAATGGTGGGGCCATTTCATGAGCTTAATAGTTTTGGTAATGGCTATATTGTATTTCACATTACTTTCTTTCCTTTTAATCTTCCAAGGTTGGACTGGTCTTTGCTGTTAAATCCACTTAGTCAATAATAAGAGAAGGTACTCTTTGCAGACACTGATAATAACCTGATTATTGAACTGGGAATACAATAATAACTTTTGGAACAAGGAAATAGCATAGCTATAAATGTTAGAATATAATTACAGTAGAATGCTGCCATTTATTCTCAACAGATAATTGTAACAGCAGTGAGACAAAGCGTTGACCACGCGTCAAAAAGCTACTTTTGACTGCTGCATGTTGTGCAAAGAGGTGGCATTGACACAGCAGGCTGGACATCCAGCCCTGATACGGAGTAGCACTGGAACAATAGCAGACAGGCCTATTATCAGCAGGTAGGGGAGGGACAGCCAGACATAGCCAGGACTCAGGAAAGTGCTTTCGTGAAGGTTTAGTTCAGTCTCCGGTGCGGTCCTTATCCTTTGTCAGTTTTGTTATGTAAAACAAGCTTTTCCTTTCACTCTTTTTTTACCTGTCAAAGTCTACTGTTTTCATTATTTTGCCAGAGGGAGGGAGTGTAACACAGGAGAGCTGACACAAATTAAGTTTAGCTACTTAAAACTCAAGCATCTTACGCTATCATCCCTGTCAAATTATTCCACAAACAATATGTCCTCATTTAATCTCGCAGGGAAGGATATTAAAGACAATAAATGCAGCCAGCACATCAGGAATGGGAAAATAGTAAAACTAATCAAATGTCATTGATGGAAAACAAGGAAGTGTGTTATAAGTGCGTGCTCCAATCTTGGGGGGTGACTTTGGGTCACCTAGAGTTGGGGACATTGTGGTGGCACACATTGTAATTCTGCTCAGAAATGATATGAAAACCTGCTTTATCCTATTTTAGATTATTTATTTAGTGATTCAACTTGAAATTCTTCAACTTGAAATGTAGGTGTTTTTTTTGTAATTTATTGAAGTCAAGACCTCAGAAAAGCTCCATTGACCTCTGTAAACTCCACTAAACCAGGTAAATTATTCAACATGTTATCCAAATATCATACTTGGTTTTAAGGATACTGTGTGCTGACTTTTAATGTAATATGATGGATTTCACCACAGCTCCATGTGCTCCAAACCTCCGCCTGAATTACAAAATTTTTTTTTTACCAAGACAGCAAATGCATTAAACAGTCTTTGCCACAAGGGGCCTTCTATTACATGGTGGGGGACACACCAGAAGAGCCCTTAAAGCAAAAAAAAGCAACCAAATGGAATTACTTTTATAAATCAGTGTCACATTATTCATTCAGCTGTGCGGACTGGGAAGTCCCTGCATATAATATAAGTAGAAAGTTTATAAATCTTTAGGGAATTAGCTCATGGAATGTTGTCCTGTTGGATATACCATTCAAGCTGTTTCTTGACACTGATCCAGCCTAACATATCAGGATAAGTAGTCTTGGAAGCAATAAAGATACACTGGCGTGGAACAGTGATGGGGTTAAAAGAGCCAGGCTACATTTTACGATAAACACTGTGATGGTGCGCAACAGAAAACCATCCAAGGGGTTAAAAGTCAGTGTCCGGCTGTTACAGGCAGAGAATCTGACAAGAAAGACTGGGTTGCCTTTTATTTTTGTTGTTGATGCCGTGATAAAGCGTGCAGTCTACCGGTTTCAATTTACATGAAAGAAGACAAGATAGTGCGGGTGAGCTGGTCTGCAGTTCTGTCCCAGGGGTTGTCACTGAACCTCTGGAAGCTTTCAAACCCATAATAGAGGTCATGTGTAGAATGCTAATGGACAAAATGGCATCTGTTAACCCACCAGCACTTGTACACACTGCATATCTGAGGATACTAGTAGTATTCACTTTCATGTTCAGATTTTTAAGTATCAGCCTCATCCAAGACATCTCATTGGGGATTAAGCAACAAAATGTACAATAAGCTGACAATCTAATTTGTTTAATGTAGAAGTAAATAAGGCAAAGGCTTTATGAATACACAAATCCCTAAACAAAATATTTTTTTGTTCATCTAAATTTGACCTAATTTTTATGCATCTAATTTTATTTTATCAAGTATTTTATTTTATTTTTTACATATAAATAAGTCATTTTTAACAGTTATTAATTAACAACGAAGGGGAAAAAATTTAAACTTGACTCACACACTCATTTGTTAAAGATGAACTTTGATCCTTTTTGACAATTAATATGATAGGCCGTGCAGGTGTGTACAGTTGCACATGGTGTTATTTAGGATACATCACATAGAGAAATGAAAGTGTTCAGAGTAGGAATGGTTAACAGCTCATAAGAATGAGGCTGATCAATCCTGTATCAACATTTTTATTTCATCCGATTTTTAAAAAAATGTTTGAACAGACGAGGGTGTCATAACCCATGAGACTCCTTGCCATTTCCCTTGTGTAAGCATTTCACATTTTCACTCAATGTGAATGAATCATGCAAAGTGAAGCTCTGTGTGTTTTCGTTTCAGAAGGGAACACGGTGTGTTGCAAGATATGTGATGCTGTCTTGAAATCTAGTAGTAGTACTAGTACAATGCCGTACCATTTGAGGAACAAGCATCCAGCAGGGAGACAATGTGATGTGCCACCGTCTGAGTTTGAGTTGAAATTCAATGAAATTCATTGAGTGAAATTGCTAAAGTTATAGTTTTGCACTGCAATGAAGTCCTGTTATCTTAAATGTTATTGTGCCATATCTTAATAAAACCTTATTGGTAATTAAAAACTTTAACTGGTGTTTTAGCATACATTTTATGAAGAATTCTTTAATGAAAAGTGGGCAAGATGAAAGCATACATATTTCTTGTCCAGGATTGGCCAAGGCTTTCACATTGCTATAATATGGACGCTCACATTCATTGACGGACACTAGAAGAAAATAACATATTATGGTAAAAACAATATTTGGTTTAAAAGAAGACAGATAAAGCTTCAGTGATTCATGAGAAACTTAAATGAAAACAGCATAGGATACATTATATTCACTGTTGATCATCGATTCTCGTAGAAAGTGTCCAGAATTGGCCACACTTCCATTACATGGATTTTAAAATTAACTGCTAACCAATTAATTAGGCTCAGAAATTAGGCAAAAATATGCATCCCTAGATCAGAGTGAAAAATTACAATTTTCCTTAATTCAATCTTTGAGAAACAACAACACTCTTGCAGCAAATTTCCTTACAATCAAAGCTTTCAACTAGGGCAGGGCGGTATGGCCTAAAATTTATATCACAATATAATCTGAGGGATGAACGGTAACGATATGTATCATGGTATATTAATTTTTCTTACAATTTCAATACAATTGCTTCTGAAGGGGTAAAAGACTTATGACAACTGTGGGGCAGCAATTAGCTGCTCGCTTTCTGATCTAGCTGAACAGGAGGGAGTTTAGGACCCAGCAGAATGAAGCAAGATTTACAGCAAGCAGCAACAGCGTTACTTCCCTGTGTATGACGACAATAAATTGCGAAATTGTTGCAATTTGCATGTCTGCTATCTATATACCAACGAGAGTTGCAGTATTGTGTTTGTTTGTTTGTTTATGTGTGTATGTGTGACTGCCAAAGCGCCTACCAAGTGCTGCCCACAGCAAGTGATGACTTGTCAAAGAGGCTCTACCGGTAGACACGGTACGGTCAAAATCCATACCATAGAGCAAATTCATACCGGTGTGCCTTCCATACCTTTCAAAACACACAGGGGCAGGTGTTACTTTCCACCCCTGCCAGTAAGGATGAGCGGCGGCAGCTGCACTTCCTATAACTAAGCATTACAACGTACAATTTCTGCTAGGGAGAGCCATCAGCATGCACTGACCATAATTCACTCCTTTCACCAGGAAAGCTATCACTTAGACCTGTCACCGTCTAGCAAAATTGGCACATTAACAGTGAGCTTCAGTCTTGCCTCTGATTAGTCAAAATGCAGCCCAACTCCGTCTAAGCTTGTCAAATGAGTTTTCCACAGGTTAAGATGATATAACCTTACAATCTGTTGTTTGTTTTTTTGATAATCAAATTCTTGTGAGAGGAAAGGAGTGTGTTCCTCTAAGACTGGGAATCGGAGAGGCTATGATAAGGTTTTTATTCTCATTGTATTCTGCGGGTGACAATTCACTCCATAAGGAAGATTGTCTTTAGTAGAGTATTCATCTTATATGCACATCCTACTACATTATGTTAGGTCAAATGATGAAAAATGGAACTTTTGACGTCCTTAGGAAGTATCACCACTAACACTATTTGCTAAAAACATTAAAGCTATCAGTTAATAACTAGGTGAAATTGTTTATATCGTAAAGGTACTAGTAGTTTATAGCGGCCTCTAGAGTTTGCTAGTAGTATTTATCAACTGTCACAAAACCAAACTGACGTGCGATTGTTTACATTCATGACTGAGTGCTGTTGGACTGCTGGTGTCTGTCGTCGTGTGGTGTCTGTCGAAATGCCAACATGTTCACCGAAGAGGTAAAGTAAAATCGCCGTACTTTTATATATGCCGTAACGTAATATGCCGAGACGTCACATTTCCCTGGAAATCCAGCCCGGCGGCCAAAATTGCATAGTGAATACAAGGCTTCTAGGAAACTGATCTGAACCGCGATTTCTTCATTCTCCCATGGCCATTACACTACGCAGTCACCAGAAATGTTATTATTATCTGTTAAAAGCAAAACAATATAAAACTACATATACAGTACCTTTAACTATGCTAAATGAATAGCTATCCAGAACCTTTGTATGACAGGAACACTCATTTAACTCCATCTTTACACTATGGCTTGTCTCCTTTGACTCTCCTTCTGACCTTTGACTTTTCTTTACTGCTTTTCCAGTAGTAGACGGCTCAACCCTGACATGTGATTGAGATGTAGCGCGGTGTACATGTTTCGCGCCACGGGGAATGTAGTGCAGCCAGATTTTTTTTTCCACTTTCCCCTCCACCGTTGCCTTTAATCTCCTATCTCTAAAGCAAGCGCAGTTTGCTGTAACTCCTGCCTGGAAAGATAGAGCGAGGCGAAGAGAGCAGATGGGTAGAGGAGAGGGCTGGCGAGGACATGCTAGAGTGTGATAAGATGGCATATAAATACACGAGGTGCTAGGAAAAAGCAAAGCGATGCGGAGGTTTAGTCTAATACGATGGCCAGAGAAGATAAAGGAGAGTAACAGTTTTGAATGTTTTGATCCTCTGCTAGGTGCCTCGAGGTTTTCAAAGGTTAGCTCTTAATGAGATGTTTACAGAGTCAGCCATGTCACTAAACGAATCGATTTCCATCCAGCTCCCACGTCACCACAACGAGCAAGGAAAATTATTCCCGGTGAAAAAGTGCAGGTTTGTTAAATATAACCTTTAATTCCTTGTTGGTGGGTTGAAATTGAAGAAGCAAAAACGTTTTTGTTTTTTTAAACACACATAACGCGCCTACACACAAACTTAACTGCATAATTTCATAGGAAAAAAAAAGTCAGACAATCCAATGCACAACATTTGGCAAAGGTTAAAGATCAGCCTGTGGGCTCTATGCATACCAAGTACTTTTCAAAAACATATGAAGAACGGATAAGGAAAGGGAAGAGGTGGAGTAGAAAGGACTCCTCTGCATTTCGTATCCTCTGTCCTCTCTGCTCATCCATTCTCCACGACACTGGTGGTAATAAATCAAGGCTGGGCATGCAGGCCGAAGGGGCAAGGGGACTCGCTGTCTGACAGTCATTTAAATACCCCCCCCCACACACACACACACACACATACGCACACACACACCCCAAAACCCCGCTGTAGTGTTGGTCCGACAAAACGTGTATAACACAATATTATAGATACAGAAAGAACACTAGACATGCTGATATAATGACAAGATGCTGAAAGAACACAAGCGTGCGGATGTGTTTGTGTCTGTGCTGAGGCCCTGGGCTTTATAGTATCCTGGGGCGTCAACATTTTGTCGTTATTTTCATAGATGAGAAAGAAAATGATAAGGGAAGAGTACAGATGTAACGCTGTGTATTTCCATCAAGCAATTCTGATAGTGAACATTTCCTTGTCATTCTTCTATATTTGCTCAGTTTGCTCTGCTAAAACAACAAACAAAACACGGTGTATTTTTAGGATGTCAGGTACGGCATGTCAGCTTACAAGCAGAACTAAGCCACTTCTAATACATCCATCAAGCTGTCAAAAATGCCTAATACAATACGATGTTAAAACTGAATACAAGGAAAACACAGGTGACACAGAAATGTCTGTTTCTACATTGGTTTCAATGTCAGCATCCTAATAATAATGTGCTTCATGCAACACCAATAGCATTCTGGATGCAATAGTGTAATGAAACTTGGCAGTTAGCACATGAATGGCAATGACAGCTTACATTTACGTCACAAACAATAATAATGAAAATAGAGAAACCCTTTTCTCTCCCACAAGACTTACAATTAACTTAATTTAAGAGTATCGTTGTCTTGATTATGCATGCAAGACTGGAGTATTAACCGATGAACATTATCAAGGCTGTTAAAAGACATCTTTACTAATACACTCGAGGCATAGTATGTCCTGAATTTATCTAAAATAACCTCAGAAATTCCCTTTGCTGTACTATGGAGTCTCTACTCAATCACTATACTACACAGTAGAACTCGACCATATGATATTATACCGTTATATTTGTATTTCTTCAGAATAAGCTTGCGTTCGAGCACTGGTGCTAATCCACATCAACACTGGGGCCTCAGTTGTCATATTACATGGCTACATGTATTGACTGAAGAAACCTGGCTACATCTAAGACGTTGTGATGTATAAAGCTGTGTGTGCACTTTGTCCCCAAATCCCAAAAACTTGAAATGGCAAAAAATAGAATGAGCTATGATTTAAGGGTACTGACGACACGATTTTATAGAAACGGTGATGTAATAGACACTTCCTGTGTAGACATAACAAAAAATAGAAAGGAAGAAAACCAACAGTGCTGTGCTCTCAAAAGACGTTTCTCACAGCAGAGAACTTTGCTGTTATTAAAGTCCCCGACTGTCTTCTATCAGCAACAAACCTCATCACTCATGAACAAAACACCCGTGAAACACCTTCATGGGTGTTTCAGTATGGCTAGTTTCACAAATTATAGGACTTGCCTAATTGAAGTAAAGGATTTGAGATGACAGCTATATTTTCTACCTTGTTTTAAAAAGGGTTTGAGGAATGAAAGACCTAAAACAAAAATAGGACAAAATGTAACATTCTTAAGCCTGACACTGAATAAAAGCTTACATAACAATCACTTTGCATAAGGAAACAGTACAGGAACGGTCTGCATCAATTTGTTTCTCCTGTACATCAATTTTTATCGACGCATTTTAAAACCGGGACATCATTGCGGTGTTCGGTGCAAATTGCCCAACTTTACAAAGTGTCTGTAGTGTCACAAAATACGCTTCAATTTCTATCAAGAACCTTATGAATACAACCCTTAATGTAATAGGCAACATTTTGGTTGTGCTTCCCATACTCCTTTATCACTGTCATCATTTCGTGAGTTCAATATTTCATATGCCATAACACAATTGACTTTGCGTATTCAGATATATATATACAGTATATATAGTTTGAGTGGAGGTCAGCACATTCTCATGCCAAGTTTGATACATCACAGATTCTACATGGAAAGTAATGCGCCGCTACTTTTTGTACATATTAAACACAACGCTCCAGATGATAAACCTTCTCCTCTTCTCTCGACAGTTGTGCAGTCATGCATTTGGGGGGTGAAGCAGCAAATTTGCTAGCTGGCTGAATGGGAGGACAGAGAGGCCTTTCTCACCAGTCAACGGCTGTCCTTAATGAGAATAGAAAGTGATTTACTAGCTTAATGCTCCAGCCCTCAGCCTGCCTGCCTTTGCTTCCCCGCAGTCTGTTTAGTCTGCACTCTTTATACAGAGAAGGAAATTGAGACAGAGAGAGTGAAAAAGAGAAAGCGAGCAAGGGAGTCTGAAAACTGTAATAATGAGCCATATGGATTCCTACTTCAATTCTCTCATCGTTGACCTCTGGAAGAAACCGTGTCTCTAAGCAGTTTAACATGCTCTCTATCACACGGTGCCAATACAGGTTCCTTAAATGAATTTTAATTTTGAAGATGCACTTCCTAATTATGGTCTGTTGCTCCTTTGGCTTTACTGCTCCTACTGTACATAACAGTACAATGCCTGACAACAGAGCGCGCTACGTGCCACACTCAACACAAACATGACAACAAAAGGTTGGTTGACAAACTAAAGCACCGCATTTATTAAGCCAAATCTCTCTGACACTGAACAGCTTAGGCCATAACCCACACTCACATACTGTGGAGTTATCAAATCAATACTGTAAGGTTATCTCAAGACCACCTGAAGTGAATTATTTTTGCTGAGAAATGTGAAATCTTGAACTGCCTTGGAAATATCCTAGCGCATGTTTTTGCTTGTGTGATTCAGTTATCTGGGGAAGTGTGACTCAACACAAATATTTTTTGGGGGGGATTGACAAAAAGTATCTAAGCATGTAATTAACCTGTGCAGGTCTCAATCCCTTGACAGCTCCAATGGCAGAATGTTGACTGTTACAAACTCATTTTGCATTGCTTTATCAAACTTACTCTATCGGTTTGTGCAACTTTGTGCCTATGTGTGTGCATTCACGTGATAATAGAATACCAATGTCATGCAGATTTGAATGGCTGAATTGCATTCCTTGCTTGGTGCATCGTACTTAGTGTAGACATGACATTTAAAAATATATAATTATATTTTTTACACAAATTAGAAAAAAGATGCAAGCTAGCATGTGACAGGAGGGGGCTGTGTAGTGTGTGGCAAGTGATGTGTTGTAGTTTTACTTGTAGTACTTGAGTTGGGTTTTCCATGCCAATTGAATTCAAGGCTGCCAATGCCCCATGGTGTTTTTGACAGTGTTCTGGGTTGCAATCAGGAGGCATAAAGTAAGAGAAGTGGGATTAGAAAGACAGGTGCCTATATTCCCTTTTCTTACTGGATCACAGACCGCATGTCTTTTTCATTTAACACAATCCCTTTCTTATCACGGAAATTATCACAGCTCTTCAGACAAGTATAGCCTATTAAACGCTACTTACATGCATAACAGCATTTGGAAACGTAGTCACCTTAGGGTGACTGTAGCCTGCCACCATGCACGGTGCGAGGGTCCCTATGCGCACAATTGTGCAGCTAGATTTTTCTGGGTATCATGGAGGGACAACTAAACTGTACCATAGCAATTCTCTTACCGAGTGTGAAGTAGGGGAGAGCTGTGTTGTCAAGATCATCCATGACCGAAATTCTCCCGGGTAGGTCTGTTCTAACGAATAATAGCAGACGGGATTCCCCTCCTCCTCCTCCTCCTCCACCTCCACCACCACCACCTGCTCCAGCACCACCACCACCACCACCAGCACCACCACCTCCTCCTCCTCCTCCTCCTCCTCCACCGACCACGCTCCCCGAGCCACCGCCGGTGAAGCTGAACTCGTTCTCCCGGAGCACCGGCAGGGTGGAAACGGTGACCGTCTTAACTTCACACGGGGTCTCCGCGTCGCCCTCCTGGTCCCGCTCGTCTTCCGGGGACGGTCCCCCTCCTCTCGCCCGCGCCGTCAAGGCGCTCCTTAACAAGAGCCCCGCGAGAAGGACGCCGAGGCGCAGCAGCACTTTCCCCGCCATCCCGCTCCTCCGCGTGTGAGCTTCTCTCGCTTTGAGTGCGGCTCATATAAAGCTGTCCGTTCATTTATAGTAGAGTCGCTGCGAGGGAGTCATGTCCGTCCAGGAGGCGGCAGCACAGGTGTAGCGGAGAATGACATGTTTTTTTTGTCTCGACGTACGTTCGTCTGTAGCGAATTTCATTTTTTGGAAGCGGCGCTTTTAATACTTTCGGTGGCGCAAATGTGACCCCGAGCACGGATATGTGCGTGTTTGTTTTTTTTTTGTTGTTGTTTTTTTTCGACGGGGAGATGTGACGGCGAGATATTATCTGTGGGGGAAAAAAAAAAAGATTAACGTGGTGGAACTTTGAATGTTAATTAGAAGGTGAAAATGGACGCGTTCGTTACGATGGGAGCAACGTTCAAAGGCGACAGGCGCAACCTTGGGACACACAAATGTGCATTTGGAGATAAATCAGGGCTATAGCCTGACTGTCACATGAGG